>PNEQ01055903.1:68328-80002 GCA_003012365.1 Medauroidea extradentata
ACGCCTACAGCGAATCAGCGTAAGGTGGCTGCCCTGCTGACCGGCAGCCAGGCCAATAGGAAACATGTAGTAACATGCAGGATCCAAACATACACTGGACTGGTATCAACAACCTCGGGCAGCCAATAAGAGGTGGAGTTCGCACTTATCAAACGAGCCGCCACGTCATTTCATGTCTGTATTACTGTTTAGTCTGTGATACGGTTCGGGATGAGAGATGATTTTCGGCAGTTTCGAGGAGTCACCATATTTGGCTCCAGGGCCACTGGCAGGATTTCGGGCCCTTTTGGAAGTATATATTTCGAAATAAACCGTCTAAATGCAAAATTAATATGACAATCATTGTTATTAGTGGATCAACTATTTTCCTAATAATATGTCGAACACCGCCGGTTTTCTATTAATCCCGGGCCCCTATGCATTTGCCACCTCTGCCTTTGCCCGCCCCAAACTCTACGTCTTTATTTGGCTGAGGTCATATATTCATGTTCTCTGTTAAAATGATTTGGGTGTTTCCTGATTACAATGGCTTTTCTGATGTGATATTTATATAGCTGAATGAGTTTGAGAGAGACTCGGAGAGGTATACTGTCCTCGCGTCAGCTCTGAGTCCCTGGCCGGTATGCGATTTTCGTTCGTCAATATGTAAATAATAAAACGAGGCTGATACCGTGTCGACGCACGTACTAGCCGAAGTCACGTCATAAGTTTGGAAGAGTTAGCTACTGTTTACGACATTTACGACGGAAAAAAAAATGCATAGTTTATTCGGGAACTGCCTGGCGTGATTTTTGCTTAGGAATGTCACACGAAGAACGTTATATGTATGTACAACCATTTCAGGCCCGCCTAAAAAGGACGAAAGCTGATATTTCTGTCATTCTTTTCAGACATGAAGACCCGAATTAATTTATAGTCCTGGTAGGTACTAAACAGCCATGCTATTACAAAATTGGACACAACTACTTAAAAACTTTCTCAAAAAGAATTGTATTTATTTTGAAAACATTTCAGTCGACTGCACAATGTATGAAAGAGAAAGAATTACTGTAGTAACAACGTCAACTCTCTCTCTCTCTCTCTCTCTCTCTCTCTCTCTCTCTCTCGCCCCCTTCTCTGAATTCATCTTAGAACACCACAAATTATGATTTTCTGTATATCTATTGCTTGCACGATAGGTTCAGAACCACCATGATTTCACTAGTAAAATAAAGCTTGAATCGTATTGACTGGAATTGGTTTATTGGAGATACTCCATTGCGATAAAGATGCCTGTCAAAGAAAACCGAAGGGAATATAAAAGCATAAATGAGCAGAGTACGATTTAGTCAATAGGATACATACACAAAATAAAATTCCCTAAATGGAATCGGGTCAAATAAAACCAGTGACAATCAATAAGAAAATATATAAAAAAATAGAAAGAAAAAAAAAACGGACACCACCAAAGCAGATAACCCAAGTTTGAAGCCTGCTTAAGACAAACAGGTAAAATATTGTCACAAGATTACAAAATTATGTGTGGGCAATTTTCTGAGCTCTTTGGGATAGATGTCTTATAATTAGAAATTAAAACAGTTTGATTGAGCTCTAGATTTATTAGCTCACAAAGCCTACAAAAATACACAAAACAGCAATCTACTGTGGCTTTCACAGCACTCTTATTATGCACTACTGCGGCACAGAAACGTTAACTAGCATTGACAATTAAAGAACAAAAATGTTTACCATTAATTAATTAAAGACTTCAAATCACAATAAAAGTTGAGTCATATATCTAATTAACAGTCTTTAAAATAGTGATATACTACAACCTTGACAGCCTGAAGTGGTGATGAATCGCCCTGTGCTGTGCAGCACCCCGAGAGTACCACTGCCTTCGCTCTTGAGGTCTCCGGTTCGAATCCCGTCACGCACCTCCTTTTTGTCCGTCGACCCGTAACAGCAGTCTTCTTGTTTCACCCAATACTACTCCGAAGGTATGCGCCTGCAGCCTCTGACATCACCAAGATATATTCACCAGTCTCTCTCCACAAGCTTAGCACCTTCTAGCAAGACCAATAACGAACTCTCCCCGAATCGGCCGATCCGGAGTATTTATACCCAGCCCGCCGGTCGGGGAATCGCCGAATTTCAGGGGTCTAAATATAGATATTACATCACTCATGCCTACCGAGAGTCATATAGGCAAAGACGTCATTAGGGAATGCCGGGTTACACTCAGCTTCTGAAACACACATAAGGAATCCCAACGACGTCTCTCGGGAGTATTGTAGCGCACCTGGGAAAACCCCTGACATTACTGTGGTCGAATGATCGGGCTGTCCACCTAGTACGATGCAAACATGCCTCCAGCCAGGCCAACACGCAACAATATGAACCACAAAATAAAATACGACACAACGATGAGACTAAACAAAACACAGTAGTTATCCAGACAGAAGAACGATGTTTCGGGAACTGGAATCTGTTCTGTCATCAGGCAGACGCACACAGGGCCCGAGAACACGAATGCGACTGATCGATTGCATAGTATTACACAAAGAAAACAGGACATGCTCTAGCTTCGTTTGCAAGAGAATTGCTCTTGCGATGTTGGCATCGTGCACGAATTTAGTAACCAAACTGCATCGTGTGAAGCCAGCATAAGGGTGAGTAAATGGTTGCTGGTATTAGCCGCTGATGAGAAAGCGAGTTCACCCGACACCCATAGCAGGCGCCCTGCCATGCTGAAATCCCCGGTCGGTGATGTACGACATTGAATGATTCATGGTACGGCATTGGTCTGAATATCAGCATTCCTGGTTAGTATGCTTCGTCAAGGTGGTCAAAATTACTACTGACAAGTAAGCTGGTATTACTCTACCTCAACAATTAGTCCCGCGGAAGAAAAGCGAACTACCTCTATGTTGTCCTTGACCACCGCACGCAACTGGTGTGGCGCAAAACAACATCGGCCATAATACTGTTGCACAGGCAGCGGGCTTATAGAGGTCAGTTGAAAATGTACATATATAGTTTCTTGGTGTGGTTTGTCTGATACAGCTTGAGTTCCTGGGAAAGTCGCGAAAAAAGTTTATCTTTGTATACCCAAGTGTAACTAATATATCTGTCGCGAAGTTACAACGACTGAGATTGCGTGAAGGAAGTCAACGCGATAAGGAAGTACGATACTTAGCGTATCAGTATTCAGGCATCGCATGTCTGCCCATCTTATCAAAAAGTCGTTACATTATTTGTGTTGCTCTGTTTTCGCCGCTACGTCTTCACAGACCGTGTGCCATGAACTCATGTCAGGCACAGTACATTTCCCCTCCCTGTGATGACGTGTAGTAACTACTTCCAACCCACCGCTATTGGAAAGGGTGTATTCCGTTCTATCGGTTGTATTAATCTGCGTCTATAGACTTGAAGTACACTTATTAGCGGGCAGTTTGTGTGGTTAATGGTTTGGAATGTGGGACTGCGGCGATGTGGCTGTGGCAAGGAACACGTTTAAATATCTGTAATGTATAGAGCCACGATTTTATGGCGAAAATATTTTCGCACCACTTGGTTTCCAAGCCTTGTGTTCACATTGTCAACTCTGTTTCATGGTCAGTGATTGGACGCTTTAACAGTCACTTGTATTGAGGTTCTACTGACAAATCACAGACGTATTGCGTCACAATAGCCCGCTGTTATTGGTGCAGTCAAACGAGGGACGTGTCTGAACTAAGACACGCTGCCAATAACCAGGAAGCAGAGCTGCCGAGGTGCACGAGAGATACTGAAACAAATTGTTGCAAAAATATTTTCGCGACAAAATCGTGGCTCTTGTAATGTATGTCGCATTTTCAACCTTCGGAACAGGTGGAGACGGGCGAGTTCTGTCATTACCAAAACTGATTCCGGACTACACCGTATCACTAGAGATGTGTTTGCTGGGTTTCAACGCACGTTCAGTTTACCAGAAGATTACTGGTATTAGTTTGTACGTGGAGCTGATACCTTATTTAACTGAGCCAATGAGAATCCCGCTGTTGTAATATTTGATGCCAACTGTTGGTCTGCAGACAGCTACGTTGTTTCAGACGTACATCACCCGATCACACATGTAATAAGGAACTACAGTGTTTTCAAGGGTATGTTGGCACAAATTTTTTTTTCGCAATATACCATCCTCTCTACTTATCAGTCACGTTCAAAAGTCCTTAAAGGTCCTGTCACACTGTCAATTTTTTCCTTCCAACCGCTTCAAATAAAATCGGTCTAATAAAGTTTGATGGAAATGACGTCACGAAAACGTAACTATCACGCCTATATTTGCTGGAGGAAGTTTGACGGTTTTTGTTTTCATCAATTATTGGCGTATTTGACAGGTTATAAAATTTCTTGGAAGTTGGATGGATCAGCCAATCACAATCACTCCCTTTGAAAACTTAAATATCATAGCCTCCATTCATGGACCATGTTGAGTTGGATCGAAAATATTACTGTAGTTTTAGATAAAGACGGAGCAATCGAACGTAATTAAAATTAATCGACGAGTTGTTAGAGCTGTTTATTTAAAATATTGTATTAATATTTGAAGTGTAGGTCTATTGAGTCCGTGCTTTTGTGATTAAAAAACATACATTTACAAATAAAAATAGTATATATTATAATTCTAAATATTGAAGACAATTACACTTATTGTTCTTTCGTGAAGTTTTCCTGCTATTTATTTTATTTTGCATCATTTACATACTGAATGCTCTTAAATTGAAAAAATGTGTATCAAACGTTTACATTTATTCTAAAATATATCTAACCGAACAATAAAATTTGACAGCGCGACGTGTATTCACATATATTTTATAGTAACCGACCAACTTTATTTGACGGGAAAATTTGAAGACTACATTTCGTCAAATATTCGTCTTCCAACTTTATTGTAAAATATAGTTCGTGATAAAAATTTGACAGTGTGACGGGACCTTAAGATCACACAGGGTCACCTCTTCGTGAAACACAAGTTATTTTATTGGAAATTCTGAGAAACAAAATTTGGCAATTACTGTTACAATGCGAACATTAAATTCAAATACGAACACACAAACAAACATTAAGACAAGTAAATAGTATAACAATTTTGCTTGTCCTTACTGCAGCATTGGGCAACTTTTCAACTGTCGACTCTGTACTGTATTGCAAGATAAATGGATAATAATATTGCGCAATATCAATTTACACATTATCCTTCTCAAAAGTGCTTATGGATTTAAAATAAGATATGGTGGGCGAATCCAAGTCTCTCTCTCTCCTCCTCCTCCTTATTTAATCGCACTTTGCTATACATTCCAATAAATTATAAGACAAGTGTCTCGACACAGGAACTACTTATCGACAGGCCTGACTTTTCTATCAGAAGTTTGATGTAGTGATCTGTCCTGACTAATCCAGCAAGGCAGTGCACCTTAATTTTAGACAGCGGTGGAACGTGGTAAAAAAAATTCAGCAAATAACGCGTATATCACACATTAAAAACGAGCAATTTTACTGCATTGCTGCGGGGAGTTATTTTATTAAGCCTATACACTATTCAACTCTGGAAGTCCTTCAGCCGGAAAGAAGATAGGAAACATTGCGTGCCAAGTAAATATTAACGAGATAGTACAGAGCTGTGTACTTCACTCAAATGACTTTTTTCGGTTGTGCAAATATTTAAGATAGTTAAAACAGCTGACACGGAACATCAGTCACGTTGAACAGGTATTCGAAGATATCTCCTTTCATCCGCTGTTAGCCTTAATAGGTATCAGCAGTCGTGTTGCTGCCTCAATGTTGTTAACCGTACACAGCAAAAAGATGCGATAAAAGGAAGACAGTTTAAGTTATCTGTCACCGAAGAATTTCGCTTGAAAACTACTTGATATTTATTATAAAGTTAACAGTGAACGATAGCGTTATTTTATTTTTAAAACATTGTAGATTTTTTTTTAACTGAGAATTTTGCCTTTGTTCAAAATTTTTAACCCTCGACCACAGCTATAGAAGAACAGGTCTGGACACTCGCCTGGATATTTGACCCCCTTGTTGTTTGGCTGTAGTTCACCAAGTTACCGAGAATATTGTGTTTTATTGGCGCTGTAGTTAGGGCGGTCGGACTAAACTGCTCCCACTTTCTTTCCGCTAAGATAAACAATTTATCAAAATGTATTTTTTATCAATTTATGAAATACTTCCTTCGTTCATAAATTTAAGAAAAGGCTCCTGCAATCTTTATTTACTTTATAAATTTAACAATGGAAAAAAGTGGATGGAGTTTGAGACCGACCGCATCTCTCTCCAAACGACGCTGTCTGTCTTGTGGACTTTCTTGACTGCGCAGATCAGCCTTTCGAGTAGCTTGAAATAGCGAAAACTGTAGTCTTTTAGGAGTGTAATCTTCAGGCTGCGTTAATTTGCGCCTTTTGGATTCATTTTGAGCTCTTTTTAGTTTTTCTCCCAATCGCCATGTTTAACACTTTCACCGAAGTTTACAACAAATATAATGAGAAACTATTCAAACAAACTTAATAGTAATTAAACTCTGCAATAATAAACTAACTCTACGAAATAATCACCTAAACCTAAAATAATTACTATTACCATCTAACAAACAAAAATTATTATTTTATATTTGTAATAAATACGTACCAAATCACTTATTTACAAACAAAATATCAAAGAAACCCAAAGAAGTACAAATAATAAATAAATACATATTGAAACTTAAAACGTGCATTGTTGCACTACCGAAATATTTAATACTATTTAGTGTCTGCGAGTAATTAAAAAAAATGAAATAAACGGAAAATTAAAAATTTTAAGTAAACTCCGACATAAAAAATCTCTAAAACGTAAAAATAATAAAATTTCTCTCTTGGCCTTTTAACTTCATTAAAAGTACCTATTAATATTTTGATGATGAGCGTCGTCAAGACAGGGGACCGATGTGTGAAGATTAGATACAAGATATCTGGGACGACATATATCGCAATTGCGTTAGTCCACAATAGTAGGGCCTATAGTTTGTCATTCTGTCGTATTGCAAGAAATATTCAAAAAATGTTGTTCCAAAAAATTTATTGTGTATTTCTACTGAATACTTCCAAGCATTACCTCTGGTGACGTATTTGTTAAATAAAAATGTTATATATCATATAGTTTTTGCATAATGACATGTAAAAAAAAGTCCACTATTACAGTCTTGGAACTTCCACTTAAACAGTAACTCACCTACTGAAATAAAACAATCCACAGCGAAAAAAGTGAACCTTAGTAACAATCTATAGTCATTTTTCAAAATCCACGAGAGTACGGAAGGGTAAGTCAGCTAAAATTTGAAGTTTAAGGTTTTAAAAACTCAAACCTTGTTCGAAATTTCCCCTGACGCCATCTCGATCAATACCTCTCGAGTAGGGTAAGCGGCGGTTAGGCCCGTTCTATAGTGAAACGGAAGCGTAAGAAAGTGGATTACGTAACACGCAAACGAAACGAGCATACGGAGTGAAATAAGTTTTCTACTCTACAAGGCATGAAAACGCATTCGTAAACGTACGGACTTGCAACCCATGAAACGGATAAGAAGGTATTTCTCGTGTAAATTCCCGACGTTAGTAAAAATGAGTTTTACTTTTATTTGTAGTTAAGTATGTTATAACTATTATAACAAAATTTTTACGTGTCTTCTATGGCAATAGAAATATTAACAGCCGCATAATTTTAACGTAATAATGAACAGACAATATTTCACAATTCAATTTTTTTTTCGTATGTTTAATTTTTCAAATGGTACTTCACGAAAAGTGTTCCGTAGTATTATAGTCACAAATAATAATTGTAAATACAGTGCGCGAAGGCGACTTTAATTGTTAACTGTGAAAACTCAACGTGTAAAAGGTTTATAAACAAAAATGGTGGCGAAAGACGAAATGCTCTAACGCTATTGGCTAAACGCAAGCACGGATACGTAAGAGTTCGGAGTTGACCAACTCTTTTGCGTTTCCGGATGCGTTGCGTCCCATAGTATAACACACGCTGAGTGTCTTGCGTTTGCGTATTCTAGATACGTATGCGTTTGCGTGTAACTGTAGAACGGGCCTTAGCAGACGAAAGTCGCCGTTTGAAGCGAAAAAAAAAATGTAAACAGTAGACATTACAGAAACCACAACGAAGTGGAACTGAATGCATTGTGTTCAAAATATCGAAGATCAAACACGAAAGTAATGTTAAACTTAAATGTGACTAAAATTAAGTGTAAATAATGCACTGCGGACGTACCACTTATAATTATTTATTATGTATTAAACATGTAGTTTTTTTTATTCTAGACATTTAAAAACCCAAAAATGCACTACAGGCATTCATCAAGATTCTGTTAATTAACCATATCTTTGTCACGTGAATGAGATAACCTACCCTACTCGAGCGGGTGAGTTTTCAAAAGCGCCTTTTTGAAATAGTTTTATATGCTATTAATTTAACAGTGTAATCTAAAACTGTGATAGCATTTTCATAAACGGTATCAGAGGTTGGAAGTACGTCATGACCTTTTAATTTGCTGTGAATTATGATTTTCTATAGCTAAGTTAGTTTATAAAACAGATGAGTTCCAAAAATGACACAACTCTTTAACCGATAGGTCATGCAAGAACTACAGGATGAAATTTTCTGTCTAACGAAACTACAACTAGAAGTAACGTCGCAATCTGTTGTCGTCGAAGGAAGAATACAAATTTCCGTACCTACGTTATTTATCTCTTCAGTGTGTGACTTGTGTTCACATATACCCCGAGTCTCCAGTCCTTTATGTTATCATGGTCCTCGTCCATTTTTGTGGTCATTCCTCACACTCTTGTTTTATTGTCGTTTCATTTTTTTTGGGTCGTTTTCCTGGATATGACTACATTATTTTTCCAGAATTGTTTACCGGGTGTATCACCTTTTGGGTCGTCAGGTGCTTTAACGCTGGTGTTTCTGCGTGTATTGATAATCCGTCTTCTGCTTCGTCTTCCCAAAGAAAAGGTGTCATCGGCTTCGCCATGTGACGTCACGATTAGTGGCGAAACGCCATTTTGTTGTTCTTTGTATGTTAAATGGTTTGTAAGATTTACCGAAAAAAAAAATTTTCGAAGTATTTTTACATGTTTCTATGTAGCGAATAAGAAGCAAGTTGATGTGGCTTGTCGAGCGTAGATGACGTAGGACGTGTGTCTTTGCAGTTTGTGGATCAGTGGAGAGGAACTAACAACTGTGTTTTAGGGGTTCAAACCTCCTCGGAAATAAATTATATTTTATACTGAAAAATATGATGTATTTTACACAAATTTAGTAATAATAATAATAAAAATTAAATTATTTAATACTTTATGTTCAGTAATGTCAGGCATAAATAATTATTAAATTATTATCTGCAAAACGTAATTTTAAATCCCCTCCAAAACTTTCTATAGGTACGCCAATGTTGACAACAACATTAATTTTACACAAAATATGTAATACTCTAACATGTGGCACTTCATGAATTAACATTTCAGCTGAATGATAGCCAAAGAAAGTTTAAAGTAATTTTTGTTCCACAAAATTCGCCTCTTCGTTATTTATGGTTAGAATGAATCTGTGCCTATAGAAGTCCAAGAAGCATATAAGAAAATAATTGTGATTCTATGACAAGAACTGAGAATCTTATTTGTGCCGAAGATAACCGCAGTGGGTTCTAGTAAGTAACTGCAACCTTTAAGTAATTACATAAAGCTCAAATGTTTATTTTATCGTGTTGATACTTGATAGACATTCAAGCGTCATATTTTTTGATAAAGTACGTTTTCTGAATAGACTTAGTGAATGCAACAATGTATCACAGTAAATTTATGTTACAAAGAATCTCGAAAAATATAAATCTGAATCACGTATTGTGAATGTGAAGAGATGCGTTCAACAGTTCCAAGCGAATATCCAACAAAATACTCCACGCGCATGCATAGATGCTATAACGAGACCGACATATTGAAAACTGAACGAACGAGCAAGATCTACTGGGGAGCTACTATCAGATTCATTATTTTTAAAGAGAAAAACTACGCAGGAATAAGTTGTAAACTTAAGACGGAAGTTACATACTATAAATGAATTATTATAGTGTTCAACAAATTTTTAAATTGCAGTAGATGTAACTTCGGTAAGGTTAATTCTACTAATAGACAAGGAAGGTTTCACATCCTCATTCTACTACACGACAGAATGCTCAGTGTTGTTAGTTTGGCACAGGGACAATTTTCACCGCTAGTTGCGATAGTATAGGTAAGGAGAGTGTAAACTGACCAATCACAGAGCTTTCGTAAATGTAAAGTTACATGAAGTTAATGATTTTGAAGCCAAAATTGGAAGTTTTTCACTTCAAAATAAAATTAATTGACTTCTCTTCTTTGCCTAGCCTAGTTGAAATTTATTTTACTACTGTCTCGCATATTATTAGACCACGGCCGTAGAAGACTAGGTCTGGACCACGGTCTAAGAGGAAAAAATTACTACTAGCGCTCGGCGACAAAAAGGGAGTCACATTTTATTCTTCAGTGTCAAGACCTCTACCTTCATAGACCGTGGTCTGGACACTTGCCTCCTAATTTTTATTATCAAAACGTATTTTATATTAATTTATGAAACACTCCTTTCGCTCACAATCCTAAATTATGTCATCAGCTATTTTTATTTACTTTATAGTGTAAACACTGGAAAAATGTGGGCAGAGTTTGAGCCCGACCGCCCTGATAGTAGCGCCAAACACTCACAATATTCTCGGTAACTTGACGAACTACAGCCAAACAACAAGGGGGTCAAGCAAAATACATTGGTAGATAGGCGAGTGTCCAGACCTGTTCTTCTACGACCGTGTAATGTATTAGACACATTAGCGGTAACAACACAACTAGCGGCAATATTTTTCCTTGTGCCAAACTCTCCCATAAGAAAACTTTTTTTATTGCCTGTAGTAGAATTAACCTTAGTAAGGTTAGTTTTCCTCATTAAATTTGCGGGGACCTGGTAAAATCGTACAACATAGTGCTAAATTCTTGAACCAACCCAGGTAGAACGATGTTATATCTTAAATTGGCACTCCCATAAGAAAACTTTTTTTATTGCCTGTAGTAGAATTAACCTTAGTAAGGTTAGTTTTCCTCATTAAATTTGCGGGGACCTGGTAAAATCGTACAACATAGTGCTAAATTCTTGAACCAACCCAGGTAGAACGATGTTATATCTTAAATCCAATTCCAGATCCAGCCAGATTTGGCCAAGTACTTTTTTCATATGGAAATCTATATATATAAATAAATATATATATATATATATAGTATATATATATATATATATAAATGAAAGGTGACTGACTGACTGACTGACTGACTGACATATCAAACTGCAGCCCAAACCACTGGACCTAGAATCGTGAAATTTTTTGTGGGGGTTCCTTTCAGGTCGTAGGCGAGCACTAAGAAAGGATTTTTCGAAATTCGACCTCTAAGGGGGTGAAAAGGGGTGAAATGTGTTTCCGAAGAAACGTCGATAGAGCTCGAACCCGACGGCCTATCATCGTGATTTTTACTTTAATAGGACACTCGTAAAAATGCATATTAGCCAATTTAAGGATTTTTCGAAGTTCAACTTTTAA
>PNEQ01055904.1:5248-16695 GCA_003012365.1 Medauroidea extradentata
TATATATATATATATATATATATATATATATATATATATATATATATATATATATATATATATATATATATATATATATATATAGGCAGTTTGAAGTTCTGTGATTGAGAGTAGCATTTTATGGGCGCTTTAGGAATTATTTTAAAACATCAGTGATAATGCACTGGTAATTGAGGCACATTTGTATTCATTGCGAGATGTTGCAGTGATGGAATATCAAGTAACTTGCACAATTTCTGCACATCAATTTTTTTATGGAAAGTCACTGTTTTCCTGTGTAGGATAAAATTTGAGTATTAGTTGTTTACGAAGATTTTAAAATTTAATTTGCACACTTTCTAAAAGCTTGCATGTGTTCAGTCTCAACTTAGCTGACCTGTAATAATTGAACATTGTGGGCACAAACGAAAAAAGTAGCTAACCTTAGCAGGTTACTTTTTGTAAACATGCGTGAGTAGCCACCTTCAATTTGCACATAATTTTATGGCCCAGTCTGTGTTCAGCATCACTAGCCTACATTGTGTTATTTTCTAGCTTTAAACTTGAAAGTTGCTAATATTATATAATAACTCCAGCAGGTTAATTTTCATAAATACTTTTTGTTCTCTTTCAGACTTTATTTCTTTACGAAAATTGTTAATAAGTATCCAAACTTTTGCACGCTATGATTGCAAAATAGTTACACCAATATCTGGTAAAATTAAAACTATAAATTTACATCATCCATTTATATTTTTTAAGATTATCACTTGCATTTTCGTCTCAGCGAATTATTTACTAACCCAGTCTTTTCATTTTGCGTTATATCTCTCATAGTTTTCAATGTACAGTAAGTCACTTTTAAAAAATTTTCCATGTGAGCGGGTTTGTGCATTAATAAATAAAACCATTTTTCTTCCGTCTGCATGTATACACCATAGTAATTTAACCACTTTAAGAAGTTTTCCTGGTTAATAAACATTATTTATTTTTGTCCTAACGCATGTGGCTAAGTAGGGTTTGATTGTACGCTGCAATGAAGTGAGTGCGTTATAAACAACTGACAAGTTTTGCGTGAAATACCTCATCACCGTTAATATTTGTTTTATATGTATAAATTACGCCAAGGATTAAATCCGTGTTAGTCTGTGAAAACAAATGTGTCCTTTCATTGCCAAGTATAACGTAAATTTATATTACCGTTCCAGGTTTCGGCACATCACAATGGTACTGTTCCTATTGTTGCTTTTCATCTTCCATAGACATAACTCGTAATACATAAAACCAATACTTATTTGTATATAACATGTTGCAACTGTGGGTAGAATTATCTGAAATATATTTTTTCTTGACTTTGATTATTTTTATAGGATTAATGTAATCTTGAAAAATAAATGTTTATACTGGATGAAAAATTGTGTGATGTATGTGAGATAAACATAAATAAACTGTTTACAAATAATTCGAACTTAAATTTGAGAGACAACCACCCAATTTTGTAAAGTAAAAAGTATTTGCAGTAAAATGAAAATTATTTTAATTTATATAAAATTTTATTGGGAAGGGGGGGGGGAAGAAAGCAATAAATTATAATGGATGTTTCATTAATGGCAAATTGAGGTATCTAAATGTATCAACATTTACTTTTGACTGTTGGGTTTTGAATATTGTTTTCGGTTTAAAATATATTATCCTTGAAAGGTAAATCTGTGTAATGTAAGGATAACCTTTTTTCTTATCAACAACTAAGGTTCATGGCTTTTGAAATATATTTTTAGTTAAGAAAGTATCACTTAAATTAAAATGTCCATACGTCAAGACTGATCATTGTAATAATTTTACTTTACATACTGGTTAAAATTTGTCATTACGAAGTCTTTGAAATGGTACAACTTAACATTATTGACGCGTCATAGGGTAACCTATACGTTTTATCGCCCGTGACATTCCGAGTAGGAATATGTGACATATTGTGTGGTCGATTGCTGTGAAGGTACTAGCAGAGGCAATTCAGTTATATAAATTTATGTCGATTTTATGATTACATGGTATATTTGATGCTGAAGTCATTAAATTCTGAAATGGGTAAAAAAATGTATTGTTGTGCCACTTATTATGAACTGGAGAGTACATCAGTGCTGCTTTGGAAGAACTTAAACATTTAACTGTAGATATTTGTTGAGTACTGTAAATTGGGTAGTACTTTGCACCAGCACGTGTAACTTTGCACCGCCAAAAAATATATTTTCTATGCTGACAGTTGAATGACATGTGATTGTATTCTATGGCATTAAATTATAATTTTTTTAAGTACCCAGTCACGGTGTGTCTTTATGTCACCAAACGACCTAGAAACAAATATTTTTGGTGGTGCAATGTTACCCATGCTGGTGCAAAGTATACCCACTTTACGGTACGTGACTTAAGTCTCAATATTGTTGTAATTTCATAAGCAGGAGGAATAAATATTAAAAACTGTGCAGGTAAAACATTATAAATTATTTTGATCTGCATATCTGAATTTTGAAATTGGTGTTGATTTTTGTGTAATTTGTATAACGTGTTAAGTACTTAGTTAAAGTTAGTTTCGACTAGACTATTGTAGCCAATAAATGCCAGAAGTTGTGATTACGTTCTCCATGTAACTTCAGCCAGTGTTTACGAAAAGTAACATTTAAATGATAATTTAAGTATTTTAAGTGGCATTACATTTGAAATTCCCGCCTCTGCCATGCGTCCGGAAATAGTGTTTATTCCATCCGCAAGATGGCAGTAGCGTACAATCGCTAAATGGCAATACCGTACTATCGCTAGATGGCAGCACATATCACAAAAATATGGTTGCAGTTGCTATCATCAGAGTTGCGCTTCTATAACTACCTTTTCTATGGCCGTACGTCCGGAAATAGTTCTTACTCCATCCGCAAGATGGCAGCAACATACAGTCGCTAGATAGCAGCACTTACCACGAAAAATAAGGTTGCAGTTGCTATCGTTAGTGTCGCGCTTCTATAACTACACCCTTTTCTATGGCGACCGACTAAAATTTAACTCATTGTGCTGGAATTATTTATACTAGTTCTTAGGAAAGACAGACTTTATGCAGTAACGTTGACACGTTTTAAGCCCATTAACAATTTTTATTTAAAAATAATAAATAAAACATTAGGTGTTTCTTCCACTACAGTGATAAATGTTGTGACATAAACACCAAGATACCTCAGAATTGTCAAAATTTTATTCACAGATACGTAACAGTGTAATACATATTATGATTACTAAGCCGTGGTATCGATAATGCATTTTTACAGATAACATTTCTTGCATAAATACGATGGTTTACATTTCACAACGAAGTACACTTCAATTCGGATCCACCAGCCACTAACCTAGATGGTTCAGCAGGTGTTTTGCCTTGTGGGAAGCGAAAAAACCTGTGCTGTGATGGTAGGAAGTGACATCCTTTTGAAGAACATTTCTTTTCCCATAAGTATGAAGCCGACATTTTCAAAGTCCCAATTCAGAACTTTCACAATCCAAATCTTCAAAGCGAAAACGACTACCAGAGAATACGTAAAATTAAAGAACTACTATCGTAATTTTTTGTAAACTTTAACAAGACAAAACAAAAATATGTCACTAGCGATTCCGTGTAGCGCGTGGAGAAATGCATAACTACGTGTTTATCAAACCTTATTCCCTATCCGAGTTACACCCCCGTGGTACACACAGACAGATAGACAAGTAAACAACCAAAAGTATTTTGTTTGCAACTGGAAAGCATAGGAAAGAAACATTCAATTCTGCAAGAAATTCAGTCAGCGTACTCGCGTATGTTTTCTTGCCAGCTGCAAACAAAATCCTTTCGGTTGTTTACTTGTCCGTTTGCCTGTGTGTATTCTCTGATTTTCTGCAACACTCCGGGGTCGGTCCCCGGATTTTCGCACATAGGTATCGTGACGGACGATTCCGCTAGTTAGGGGGTTTTCTCGAGGATCTCCCGTTTCCTCCATCCTTTTATTCTGGCACTGCTCCATACTCATCTTATGTCACCCCTCACCAGCACTGAACACCTCGATGTTAAGCGCTGACCAATATCTTTCACTCACTGTAACACTCCATTTGCTACAGTAGCGTTTGTTCGGAATACTTATTTGGTTTGGAATGATAGGCAGGTTCCTTATCAAAGTAAATGGTTGGTTTCCGCTGGCGTGTGGTTGTATGCAATCGTATATAGGGATCTCACTGTTGACGAAACGTAGAACTCATTAAAATTTATAAATAATATAAAATCAATTTATTTGATTTTCCAGCACTACGAGCTACAGAATAATTTGCAGGAGTTCCTTGTAATAATTGAAGTCGTAACATTCAAAATAATTTTATAGGAGGTCCATAGACCGTGATGAAACTAATTTAATGGGAAGCCAGCATTTTTGTCGCCTCCAGACAAACGCTTCAAAAGATTTTGCAGGTGTGTCATTGAGAAAACAACATACTTCAAATTTTCCTGGAAAATCTCTCTCTCAACATTTTGGTATACGATGATTTATACGTTTACATATGCATGCATAGTCTTATTCAGAAATATATTTTGGAACCTGTATGTGTACGAGATAGGTTGATTGAAGTATTGCTTGAATTTTGCGCTGTAATGTGTAGGGGCGACCTTATATATTTATACGGAAATATTTGTTTAAAAAAGTGATTAAACCAGCAAGATCTTGTATTTTGTTAGTTCAATATCTCTGCTCCCGTAACGTAATTATTGTGTTACAATAAGTTTGTTTTCCTAAAAGTGTTATGTTTCGTCAGCACAATTACATATTTGTTTGGCTGTGTATACGGCTTTAAACGAACTAAAAATAACTGGTGAACTACCGAATATCAAATTTGGGCTTCTTTTAGAGTGGAAGTCACACATTCAAATTTACTCAGTCAAGTAAAGCATGTTTCTCGCGCCCTTGAATGCTTTGTAGAATGCACGATACTTAAACAAATTCTTGTTTTGCATTTTTACGTACGTATTTAGTTTTCTGTCGAAATAGATTTGTACAAATTTTTTAACCTGTTTGGAACATATTTAGCTACCCATACAAATTTATTTATTGAAAGTTTAAAGTCTCAGAAATTACAAAACACAAACATACACACACACATATATATATAACCTTGAATAAAATACCCGACATGCCCAAACGTAAGGATTTGTGGGACCGAAAAATGTACATTTTTGTCAATTGGAGATAAATTTATAATTTTGGCGTTAACGAAATAATATTTTGTTAGTTCAGGTACGTATTTAGTTTGTACTTTTCAAACAAATATTTTTTTTAAAAAATCATTCACTGACATTTACGATTATTATGTATGCTATGTATAAAGTACAGAGGAATTTGGACAGGCACATCTTACACTCTTGAATTCACTTATTTTGTAGCATATGTTTTACTTTTTTGTTATGAGTGAAAAGTGTATAAATATACCCTACAAGTTACTAAACAATTTACGTCAAATTATGTTAAATTAACGTGTGCCTTTTATTTTTGCTCGTATATGAGATGTTTCGTGTTTTATGCTAATGCTATTCGACACACAGTTACCAATATGCGAACTGGTCAAGATAGTTGGACCAAAAAAACTTCAAACTAAAACTGACACCCATTTCCTCTACACCCCCATTTCCAAGGTATTACACAACTTGCCTTCGCACTGGCTTTCACGTTGCGTGCAAACACGTAATCCCCTTAACACATGTCCCGTGTTCACGAGGGCCTTAAGAGTTTTATTGCTCCCAGTGCGGGGAAGGGAAGGGGTGCCAGCAACGTTTGCCTGGTGGAGGAGTGTAGGGGGAGGGGTGGGTGGGAACTTTTCCCTCCGTGCAACACGAAGTTGGCTTCTGGCTGCGTAAACAACAGCGACGAAGAGGAAGAAGGAAAAGTTCTCGGTCGCACGAACACAGCCCGTGCATTATGCCGGCAGATTCCTCAACTCGCCCCTGGGAGGCTGAGGGAGGTTTAAGAGTCTCCGTGCACTTCGCAAATTGATACACAATACCTCCCCTCGTGCTTAATTATGTTCCCCGTGGAAGGGGAGGGGGCTACTCCAAGCTCCCACTTTCTCTTTCCGCGCGCTCCCGGGGGTTTGTAAACTAATACACCTCTCGGACAAGACTTTAAATTTCACATGAATCACCTAGCCCCGAACGGTATGGCACGATTTTACGCCGAAAACCGATGAAAGCGAACACCCAATAAAATTCAAGAAGTTACTGACTTCGTCATGATTACAACGTTTGCACGAGCAATGTTTGTTGTAATCATACCGGGCAGCACAGCAAAAAATGTATGGAAGTCTACATCCATGTAAAACTAAATGCGGTTTCATTGACGAAACAAATTTTATTACTTTTACAAATTTTTGTGCTCAGAAATGATTTAATAGTCTGAAAAGTGCATGGCAGTGTTAGAAATTCGAATTCACAAAACAAATAAAAATAATTCCGTAAATTTTAATATTAAACTATTGAACAAATTGATCGTGTCATTTGAACAGCGTAAGATAAAATTCTTGATTGATCTATTACCTAGCAAACATAAAGTGTGCCGGCTAACTGTCGGCAAGACGTCCGCCCGCTGGCCGAACTGTTGTCGAGTGTCTACAACCTTTATTAAAGACAGCGGCCAGTTAGCGGTAAGATGTATTTTTCCAGATAAACGTTAACCGTCACGAAAGATACATCGGCCCGCTTTCCTTTTTAAGTCACTTAAATGACATCGACAAAAGTATCCCGGGCCGTTAATGTCGCAGTGACTGTATACAGATAATGGTCATCCGCCGCGAAACAGACACAGGTTCACTGTCTTAACAAGAACACTTAAAGGACGTCAGCAAGATGATGTCGGATCATCAACGGCGCAGTGACCTTTTGGGGCTACCTGGCACTGGCCCACTTTCTTTTAAAGGATACTTAAAAGATATCGGCAAGTTGAATCTGAACTTTTAACGGCACAGTGTCCTATTTCCCACAAAGGATACCAGACACAGTAAAATAACTGGCCCGCTGTATTTTAGGGACACGTAAATGATATCGACAAGAAGATACAGGCCGTTAACGCCACAACTGTTATCCCTCGCAAAAAAAAAAAAAAAAAAAACCACTTGCCCGCTGTCTTTTTCGGGACAATTTAAAGAAACCGGCAGTAATTTTATGCGCAATTAACAGCGCAGAGTAATTTTAAAATACAGCAGTTACTTCAGACAGTGGTGACATTATAAACTAATAATTTTAGAAGGAAATTTTTTCAACCTTTAAAAAAGTTTGTACAACTACAAATGAAGTGCCTTGTCATATTTTACAAAAAAAAAAAAAATACAGTGTAGGAACTGTCGGTATATAGGTACAAAGAATACCTTTGTTGTATTACAAAGTTTACTTTTGTATCTTTATAAACTGATGATATCACAAAGAAAATCATTGTAGATTCATTTAGAATGCGTTGTAACTGCACGATTATCGTGGCACAGAATCGACACCAGTAACCACGGCGCTATCCTTGTATACTCTGTTTCATGTAAGTTTGGATAAATTTGACAGTAACTTATGGATAGTTATTTTCAGTATTTTGTGATTTGTCGCACTATACAAGACATTTTTAGCTCTAAAATGCACCTGAGATGTCTATTTCAGCATTTGCACTGCAAATTTTGACTTGTATAGTGACACAAATAACAAAATATTACAAATTATTGCCCATAAGTTGCTATCAAGTTTATCCAAACTTATATGAAATGGAGTATACCTCGAACTCCTCGCCGCCTTTCGCGAGCCGTCGTCAGCTACCACGTCTCTCTCAGCACGGAGGTCATTCGTCGTGCGTCGCGGAGTCGTTTACGTGAATGTGAGCCCCTCTCTCTGATCGGCGTCGCTTTTATAACTAGTAACGCCCTGACGTCACTCTCAGTTACCACAGCAGCTGATCGCTCTCTCCACTTACTGATGTTTCACCCGGTGGTCACAACAAAATGATACTCCGAGTACGAGACCGCTATCACCCCACCACGAAGCTGGATCAAGGTATTTGTACCATTAATGTGACGGGTAGCATTCATTTAGGCGTATTACGTTCACAGCGGTTGAAAAGGCAAACTGACAACGGAATGCGTGCACACCAGATATTTCCCATGAATATATAGTCTACTATACATACGGTCCAACTGTCTCGATCACTCTTGCAACCAGTGGCGTCGCGTGGAGTGTTCCAAGGTGTGCGGTGACCAGCAGTGACTATACACAACACTGAGTTGTCTGAGGAATCATTTGACTTGTATGGTCAGGAACACTTCACAGCCAGTAGCGTACAAGAGGCAAGGTACTTATAATATATACACCTCGGTCTCTGCAACGACACAACTGCTCAAAGTGTATAGTCGCTGCTAATACCGCACGACTTGGAGCACAGCCACGCTACGCCACTGCTTGCAACACTAGCGAATTTTAACCCTGAAAACACAAAATATCTCCAGCCACACAGCTGGCTTATGAGCTGTGTTGCGGCGTGTTCAGGAGAACGTTTTTCTAAGAAATACTACCAAACGTACATTGAAAAATGTTTGTTTCACTATTTTTGTTTAAGATATCATACTTAGAAACTCAAAACTGTTTTTATTTTCAGACTGCTGTCACGTAGAGAATACCAACTGGAATTGTATTACAAAAACGTAGGAGCACGTTAATGTACATAACTATGCACTTTCCAAGAATAAAATGGTAGTGTCACCGCTTAGAGAACCATAGAAAAAAGCCAACAACCATTACATTGCCCGCCGTTTTCGCTCCTCGCGCATTAAGGCGACCATTGGCTGATCTAGAGGGGAGGGTGTCAAGGGGGCAGAAGGCCCCGGGTGCCGGATTAGAGGGAGCGCTGGGGGTGCCGAAAATTTTTACTTGGGAATGAAGTGTAAATGGCTGTAAAAAAGATACAGTATCTACCAATATTTAGACTTGTACTAGTTTTGTATTCTTATTAACATTGAACACTGTATAATGTTAAAAACACAGTATTTAAAATTAGAGTGCTCTCTTGAAACACTGTTAATGGTAGCTAGTAAGTACGGGATTTATGTATTTCTACTAAAATTTTATACCGTTATTTACGCGAGTGGATAACAACGTATGCAAGATAAGTTTATTACCTTTGGGTTGATTGGACCGATGAAAAAGGAGATGGGAAAGGAGGGGGAAACAAATCGCAATTCTTGCCCCGAGTGAAGGATAGTCTAGATCTGTTCCTGAAGGCGACACGTTTCTTAAGAGGGCGTGGTACATAATTCAACGCTAAAATCATTAATCTATCACTGTAGGTTTCTTGAAGCCAATTTGCGAAAATTAAACAATAGCAATCCTAGACAATAGTTTTAGCCAACGTTTTAAACAAAATTGTTTCCTGTGATACAAACTTCTGAGGCAAAATCTCTGACGCCGGAACCTCGTGCATTTAAGTGCGGTGCAAATGATCACGCGTAACGAATTAGTAGTTCTGGATAAATATTTACTCACAAAGTTGGCAAATAACATTATCGAGAATTGTCATTGAGAATTTTATTCACATTGGCTTCGAAAATAGCGGAGCAGTCAATTTATGTTTTCAGTGTTTATTTATATCTACCACGCACTCTTAAGGCACGAGCCAGTATAGATATTATTGTTCTCCTGTTTCCGTACCTCTAAAGTGACATCTAACGCCTGCTGTATAGGACTCTTAACATTTGCTTTATGGAATTGATTCTGTCTGTTTCTCGCGATGTGTACAATATTCACTGATACGCATTTAATATGCATGTTTGACACATGCGTCGTTTATATAAAATATAAATATCATTGTCTAACTTTAAGTAATATTCCCCACAATTCTCATATCTACCAAAACATCGTAACAAAATTATGTTTATTTATTTATTTTTTTTTAACGTCGCACATTTGTTACTGCAACGTCAGTGTTGCGATATTGTAATGTCGTCAGAAAACATTCAAAGAAAATGGGGGTGAAAAGCCGTAAAATGTGTTGTACCATGTTCTCAATATCTCATTAACACGATAAGCTGTCGTTGGACTTTTTTATCCAGAAATTCCAAGCCAGAGCCGGGCAGCTAGTATAAACCTACTACGAATTTATTATGCAATGAAAATGCTACTAGGATAGTAAAGCTGAATAGTAATTACCTATAAGAAAAATTTTAACAATTTAATTCAAAAATACTAATTATCTTATAGGTCTAACCTATACACTTAGGAATAGCGCAGCAAAAAATAAATATATCCACACTCGAGAGATGTCTTCACAATACTGGATTTTAACAATATGTACCCGGAGGAAGTAGATAACTTTCTGGTAAATGTGTGTATATGGAAAAATTCATCACCATTTCCAACACGTATTAGTGTCCCTGCTTGGTTCGTATTCTCATTACAATCGTAACCTTCCCGAAATTCTTGAATATAAACTGGTAATGAGTTTCATAGGCTCAGTACTCAGTAAATTTAAGATATCTTGTGACTTAATACAATGAAAAACTTATTTATGTGTTAGCGTGGCTTTCGTGGGGGTCTTACAAATCACTAACTTTAACGTGAGTGGTCAATACGTCTGCAAACTTATAACTCTGCAGGTTGTCCGGAAACGTGAGGGCTCCGCTTACCTTGAGTGGTTTTGCGCGTTTTAGACACAAAGAAGCTACGGAACTATGAGGTTGACTTTGAAGCGAGCATCAAATGCCACGTCGACAAAACGAGCCTAACTGTGAACTACCCCGCAAGATAACCGCCGTTTTTTTATTCTATGAGACTTCAAGTGGTTACCATACAATTTTATTTGCGAAACGTCTGCAGCAAAGTTTAGTGAACGATTCTATCTTGATTTTGAACGCAAACATTTAGTACATTTTGAAGAATGACCGTCAGAATGGGCTGTTTTTAGCCTGTTTTGGAGGGCTTTGTATCAGTGTTCTGATTGAGAGGCTTAACAATGTCATTCCCGTACTTGTCCAAAGACTGTTTTAGTTTCGTACATTAGCACAATAAGATCAGGTGAAAAAGTTTCGTAAAACAATCTATTCCATTTCATATTACAACGCATTTGAAGTGCATGACAGGCGGTGGTCTTAAGAGCAACATTTATAAAGAAGTTGTATGTTCCAATAGAAAGACAATGTTTTAGTAAATAATAAACTTAAAAAGCAATTATGTTTCTTATTGTTTACTTTTATTTGTATTTCATTATGGTTTCTGGAAACCGACAAAGCCGATTGGTAGAAAGGAGCCCGCAACCTTAGCTGTGGAAACTCTGCTGATAATGGTCGCTCTCACCCTAGCAATTTCTTTACCATTTTCTTCAGTCTAACCTACATTCATTCCAATCAGGAAAAGCGGCATGTAGCCGTAGTTAATGTTAATTCTGCTTTAGACTAGG
>PNEQ01055904.1:16795-40862 GCA_003012365.1 Medauroidea extradentata
AAAAATTCATCACCTAATTTTTTTTCTTAAGAAGTTATTTACAGAAAGTTCTCACAAAAGGAATGAAGAATATTGTTTATCGAAGGAAACTATATCTCAAAAAGTAGATATTAAAATGTTTGTATTCTACGTATATATTGCTTAGATACAAATAGCACTTTGTTTTCCCCTAAAAATAAAAATTTTCCCGTGGATGGATTTCTGGACCTCCGTGTATAACTCGGGATGTCAGCAAACTAATTTTGTATGGAAACTTTATAACAACATTGATTAGAGGAAGTAGGTTGCATCATGCTGTTTAGAGGTGAGAGTGTAGGTACCCTTGCGTTAACTATCATTTTACATGGAGCTACAGGTTATATGTATGTTGACTCGTAAAATCAATTGATTTTTTTAGAAATTTTAAAATATTAATCTTCTTAATACGTATTAATTGTTATTGTAGCCTGTAAATTATACTTTCTATGCAAAACATTTGTATTACTATAAGTTACATACATTCACTAAGGGTGTAACACACCACGCACGTAAATTGCGTTGCGGTGCGTTCGTAAATACTTTTTTTTCTAACTAAACTACTCTATATGTATCCATTCTATCGACGTAAGAAAGTAAAATACACTTCGAACTACGACGGAAAGGTAGTTTCACTGTGTTTTGTGCATTAGAAAATTCGTTTCCGAGCCTCTCAAAAAGGCTAAAAACAGTTATTTTCGACATGCTTTATCTGGAAAACTACTCAAGGGATTCTTGTGAAACTACTTTAGAAACACACAATGAACTTAGTTCAAAATTTTTCACCAATATAAGGATAGGGTCACCACTGAAAGTGTCAGGCGAGTGATCTACGATACCACTGCACAATGTTTGAGTGTATTGCGGTAGAGGCGATACCACACCAGATGAACCAGTAAACACCGCCCTTATCGTCGTGCCCCACTCACACAAATACACGGCCAGTGTTCAGCCCATTTCCCAATCCAAAATAAAATATTGCGTACGCCCTCGCGCGAAATTAGTTGCGAAAATTGGTCCCGACGAAATTAACAGCATTCAGCATCTTGACCTGTAGTAGCTTACATCATACTGTTGAAGAGCTAGAAGCCTGTGACCTTCATCTCCATGGTTGCCAAATAGAAAGCCGAGGCACCTCTTGCCTTCCACGGTCGGAGTTCGAACCCCCGACTCGACAGGGGTGTTGTTGAATGGGGTGGTATGAGTGGCAAGGGGTGAGTGGATTGACGAGCGGCGGCCCTTCAACGAGCGTATGCTAACAAGATGTGGTCACCATGTTAATGTGGGTAATATCCAGCCCCGGAGACTGAATCGTATCATTGTGCCCCGCGCACGGCGTTCATTCAAGGACACCCACCCACCCCTCCTGCCTTGCACAACCCTCCTTCCCCCAGCGGGCAAGCGCCCGGCCGACCGTGGTTTGAATAGCCTCTCGTCTCGGGAATACATTCTGTATTCATGTCGCCGGCGGATAATTATAACGGTCGTGGCGAGGTCACGTGTGCCGCTGCCCTTAACCCTCGCCGACGTGGCAATGCCTGGGGCGAACCAAGGGTAGGGGCAAGTAAGCAATGGGTTTGAACGTTCTGTTGTTGCGACCAAGGCTCCACGCGCGAACCACAGCCAGTTCGAGCATACCGAATGCTTGGACGCGGCTTGTGAAATTTCGGTGTCTGCTGATCATTATATTTCGGTACACAGTACGATAACTTTCTAGTTTTCTCGTGGTCGTGACGGTACAGTGGTCAGACCAGACGCCCCAAATATGTAAACACGTTTCCACTAGACTGAAGTAGATTAACAGTGAGTAATCCGGTACAGTCGACGAGATGGATTGAAGTGTAGAATTCGGAGGAAAAATTAATTTAAACATTCATTACTGAACTGTACTATATGACGATGGAGTGATAGTCAAATTGAATAGTTTGTTTGGTTATTTAACAGGTTAGAATCGTCATTATAAAGCTATTTAATGTTAGAAAAATAGTTGGAAGAGCCCACGGTCTAAGCGGAAGAGGTCTTATAATTGCGTAGTGCTCTCCAGCAAGAGAAAGTTACTCTTTTCTTGTCGCCGAGCGGTAGCAGTAACATAGCGGAAAATTTCCCTTGTTTACATCTAGCGGTGTTACAATTTTTACAATTATTTATTTAAAATGTTGTTAATATGGTATGCTGGTATCGTAGCTATATGTTTCGTATTCATAAATGCATTGACATGTGTGTGGAACTGTTTTTATAAGTCGTCTGAAAAACATTTTATCTGCTTTTGTTTAAGTAAACTCATTCGAGCAAAATCTACTCTTTCGTGCCCTACAAAATTTTATAATCGTTTGCAATGTGGGACAACATTAAAAGATTAAAAATAATAATTTTATTTTTGAAAACGTGTTCCAATTCAAAATTGTATATATATTATCTGGGTTTTCAATTTTTTCTTCTATAATACAGTCAATCCCGATAACAACTACACAATTTTAGCTGTGAAAACTTGCTAAGCCCAATACCAAACGCGACTAATCTTTCACTAAAAGACTACTAGCGCTGCTACAAAAAAATGAGTCATATTTTATTCCTCAGTGTCAATACCTAATCTTAATAGACCGTGGAAGTGCCAAATAAATATTGTGTGGAATAAATTCTAACAAAATATGTAACTAATGCGTGCCTCTTCGATTTTCGACAGTCATTTGTTCTAGGTTCGATGTTTGCCAGGTGTTTGCCAGTGTTCGGTCTTTTACTGTAAACAAATTAATTTCGCAGAAATATTACAAGTGACTCATCTTTGAGTTTATTCTTGTGAGAGGGTATGTCAAGTGGAATGATGCTGTGAAGAAACTTCAATGGGTCGTGAACTTTTCATTTTACCCTTTCGAACAACTTATCCAAATGGCACTAATTTCATTAGCCTTGCAGTTCTTAAGACACAACTTCACATTTGTGCAACCTTACCCGGAATTCGATGCCAGAACCACCTTAACCGTAGACCGGAGGTACAAACCACAGCGCCACGTAAAGCCGAGAGTATTCATGGAATATAGGCTCGTATAGGTTGTACAATTAGAAGAAAAGTCTCGATGTAATTGCAGAATGGAATGTTAACTACCGTACAAATTGTTTCTCACATCTTTGTAGTTGCTTTTTTAATAGTCTTCTTGAACGTTCAACATTCTCTTGGCAAACAACACCACGATATCTCAACTTTATAAATATATATAATGGGATAGTAAAAAAAATATACGCCTTTTCACCTCTTTAGGTATTAATTTCTAAAAATATCAATTTTACATCCAAGACATATGTAAAAGTATCGTATTGAAGTGAAAATTAAAACAATAACCCCCTTGATTCAAAACTAAATCAACGATTCGTTAATAAACATTTATCATACGTTTAAAGACATGAGAGTTCAAATTTAGAAAATTTCAGAAGTAATTTACGGTCATTTACGTAATCATCAGCTTGAAGCGAAAAGCAGCTGTACATCTCGACGGGTTCAACTGATATCGAGGATTTATATACTATAACACATTCCACGTTTTTTTCCCAGTAAAATACTTAATTTATAAACACCCTTGAATAACCATTTATACCATTTAATGGGTGTCCCACGATAGTGAAAAACACGACAATAGTCCGCTGGGTGTAGGATACATAATCGATCCAGTTAAAACACGGTTCATCTTATTTTTAAACACTTAGGTGTCAAAAAACGTGGAATAGGGTTTTGAAACGTTAAAGTAAGCACTATTTTTAAGCAAATACAAAGTTGATACCTGAAAGTTATATTTGGTCTATATATATATCGATTATGAATCGAAAACACATTTACCCGTTTTTTCACATATTTGAGGGCCCAATTTGAAAAAATCGTAAAACTTAAATTTTGGTATGTACCAAGGCATTATCCGGAAGTAAAGAGCAATTCAATATCTCCAATTGTTCTATTGATGTAGAGTAATATTTAAAACCACAATTTACGTATTTTCACCCACTAAATTATCGAATTTAAAAAAATCTTAAAACCCAACCTTACATATTTATATGAGAATCCAAAAACTTATATGATTCACGATGATAATGGTTATTATTACAAACAGTTCATTAAAACCACGTTTTCTCCCTTTTCTCCAATGGGAGTTGACTTCAAAAACTTCATTAAACTTCATTTTGGGCAATCTTGTTGAAGTATATCTCATCCCTTTACCTCAAAAAGTTGGCTATATATTGAGGAAGAGTCTAAATCCCATTTCACGTCTATTCTCCTCTATAATAGTCGAAGTTCGAGAAATACTGGATTTGCCTAGTACGAATTTTATGAGCGTTCAAATGAAGCAAACATCAGGTCTATATTCCGTCGGGTTCGGGTTCGAGTTATATCAAGTATACATGTAAAACACATTTCTCCACGTTTCACCCACTTAGGTATGGAATTTCGAAAAACCTTTTCTCAGTACTTGTCTACGCCTTGAGTGAAACCGACCCTCATATTTTACGTTTCTAAGTCCAGCGGTTTTGGATTGTGGTTTGATGTGTCAGTCAGTGTTTCCACACACACACCTACTTACACACACACACACACACACACACACACATATATATATATATATGTATATATATATATATATATATAATTAGTGCACCCGTGAATCCTGGACTAAACTGGGGAGGAAAATGTAAGTTGCAAATACATAGTACGACAGCATTTTACAATAAGGCAACATAACACAAAGAAAGTCCCCTCTTGTACTACACAGATATCTTACACCCACTTTTATGACCGTCAGGAGAGGGTCGAATCTCACAGCAGCCCGAACGTGACTCTGAGTTTATTCGACGAAAAATATATAATACAATACCTAGATGAGAAGCGCAAGACGAAATATTCACCTGCTATGTTGCCACACTGCGCATATAAAATGTCATCGTACAACACTGTCAAACTAACATTTTTGTCTCCAATTCACCATAGGATACACGTGGGGAACTTATTTTACGGTCCTGAACACCTGTTTGTATACACGTATATATATATATATATATATATATATATATATATATATATATATATATATGTATATGTATATGTATATGTATATGTGTGTGTGTCTGTGTATGTGCGCGCGCGAGCGTGTGTGTATGTTGTTCGGAATAGAACACAAAAATTTTTGAGGGTTGGGGATAACCTTGTGGATAAAGTAGTAGTTCTGTGTGTAACTTACAACATATGATATATAAAATTTTAAGTTTTAAATTCGTATTTTAGCGTGATATCGAAAACGGCATCGAATAAATCTTAGATGTTCTGAAATGTTTTCAATATTATCGAGGTCTAACCCATATGGAAAATAACCGTGTTAAAATAATTCGCCAAAACACAAGGGATAGACATTCTCTAATTACGAACAACGTTTTTGCCGCCATGAGGTATGACCTTCCGATGCGGTCGTTGTAGCCAATACAGATCCAATAAAATGTATTCTGAACCAAAATAATGCTCTCGGTGCAAGTGTCCATAACTTAACATTTCTTTATAGACTCACTCAAATATGATAGCGACGACGTGAAAACGCCTAATATGTAGGCAATTTCAGCCTCTTTGTACTTGTCGAAGTGTTTACCACCGCGTGTGTGGTATTGCCTACGACCCGGGAATACAAGCGATAAACCTAAGATTTTATTTGTAAAACCTTTAGTGTTAAGTTAAAAGGATGAGTATCTGTATGTGTTTTGCGAAGATGATGACATAGGCTTCTTTTTCAAATTGGCTGTACTTCTGTTGAGGTTTTGAGAGTACTTTGGATGCGTATGTACTTGGTTGATCCTCTTGGAGAAGTACTGATGCTGCTTGATGGCTGCTAGCATTAACTGAGGTTGTCACTGGTTTCTTGTGGTCGTAGCATCTCGGTAGTGGTGTAGATTTGAGCGGTTCTTTGAATGCTGTAAATTAATTTTTGTGTTCAGTGCCCAAATTCCACGCGACAACCCTCTCCTATAGTTTCCGAAGCGGCGCTAAGATTTCTGTTATTCTGGGAATAAATTTAGGTAAGTAGTTTATCGTTCCGAAAATGCTTTGTAGCTAAAGGATCGACGATTGATTCCATAGCTGTTCTGTAGTTACTGTTTTTATACTGGGTTGGTAGGATTCCTTTGTCTGAAAGTATGTGGCCCAAAAGTCAGTGAGGTATTTTTCTATATACCTCAGTCCTGAATGCCGTTTATAGCCATTTTCGGCGACCCCAAATCATGTTTCCTAGATGTAAATTAACATATATATATATATATATATATATATATATATATGTCCGACTGAAATGAACCATTGGTAGTTTGTGCGTGCGTCCGCATAGGTTTGTACCAAAAATAATTATAATTTTAGGGTGGCCGAACGGGGTTCATGGAATACAACGGGAACCCTAAACATTTATTGAAAAGATGGAAAAGGGGCATTGCATCGCATTTCGGGCATTGCATGTTATGAATAGAGTATGCAGTTTCACGTAGAACAAAACGCGAATGTCGCGTTACGGCACTGTTCATGCGTTTGGTGATGACTTCTCTTAAGAAATGCGGCGTTTATGGAGAAAGGCGAATAAATTAGCAAGTACCTCCGTTCCTGCTTCGCAACAAAAGCAACCTCCTTCTGCGTGTTGGAGAGTTGACATCTGCGAAATTGAGTTGGCTGCCAGGCGGGCTGCTCTTCAGCCCCTGGACCTTGACGAGACGTGACAAAGGAAGGAGGCACTGTGGAAGGACAGGTGCCTGAAGCGACATCCGCGCGGAGAAGACGCGCAGGCTGGTGGCATTCCTCTTACCACAGTGAAACTCTCAAGAAATTACTTTTCTCTCTGAAGTGAGATGATAAAGTTCAGCTAACAAACCAAACAGGCTAGGTGAAAAAAATTCATTCTTTATGTTGTTGAGTGTAAAAAATACAGGTTGTCCCATAAGTTCGGTCTCATAGGACAAGTAGAAATTGGTGAAATTTTTAATGTTTTAATAGCGTTGTAGTGTACTGGCGTAAGACCACAGCAGTGTGTTAACTTTCATGTGTCATTAAAACAGAAAATGCTCAAATTTATGGTCACAATGTACTTTGCACATGCGTATGCGATGGTTCAAATTGCTTTATACACTATATAACAGCGGCTTGTAGTAGTAATGTTGTTATTCACAATAACATTTCTTTACACTACAACACTATTGAAACATTCCATATTTCACTAATTTCTATTTGCACTATGAGACCGGACTTGTGGGACATTCTGTATACATGGAAAAAATGTATACTTACTATCCAAGAATCGATTTACCTTTTACAGAATTAATTACGACAGAAATGTAACTGTTGTTTGTCTCGTATCTACCGAAAATCTAAAATTCTTAACAGAATGTTGCATAAAAACTACTAAGCGAAACTAAAAACCTGATGTTAAAGTTAAACTTGAATATTATCTGTGTTTTCCAGCAGAAATACGAAATTACTAAGTTATCCTGGACTTTTAGTGAGACATAATTTCCACATACGCAAGAGAACGTGTTAAAATATATTTAAAGTAATGGCGTGTTCTAGAAAAGAATATCCATCGCTCATAATTTCGCAAAGTAAGTCTCATGTGTGTTTGTGTATATGTTTAATACATTATTCCGGGAGTGAATCCCTGTGCTTATGTTACCAACAATAATTTTTATGTTATTTGTTACGGTTTTATTTTATTTACATAATCTTTAATTTTGTATTCCTGTGAGATATATTTAAAATACACTATGGCATTTACTGTAACATTCTTGTAAACAAAACCGACAAAGGAAACTAAAATATTCAATAATTGGTGTAGCTGTTAAGTATTATTTGGGTTAAATACTATATTATTTGGGTTATGTAGACCATTTTGCGCGGGAGAAATCTTAAATGAGATGTACTAATAGTTATGTTGAATTTTTAAACTAATTAATTTAACTTTTAAACAATAATCATATGCGACACAAAAGCTTCCAAAAATTCTACAAGAACATTCTGGTTTTAAGTTATTTTCTCAATAAATTTTAGTCATCCTTTTATTTTGAAAGATGGTGCACTTGTTTTCGTACACGAGCAGTCTTCATGGAACAAGTGTGAACACACTGTGAAACTTATCTAGTATCGTCTCATTTTACGTGTTGTAGTAATTACTGCAACCAATACGTTAAAAAATATTCATTCAGTCGATGCCATTACCAGTCTACTCTAGAACAGAATAAAATCTTAATTTTTGTATCAGTTTCAGATAGAATTGATTCTTCCTTTCCATTCCCTTTCGTTTTCCTTTGTTTTATGTAATTTTTATGTTGTCATTATTATATTCCGTAACACTTCCAAGATCAATCTCCAAATGCAATATTTTCGAATCTGTTGCTTGTTTACCGCAGTTAGTAATTTATTCTTAACGATTTTAATAGAGGCGAGATTATTTAATTGTTCAGTTCGAGAAAGGTTGTCGCTAGTAGGCCTCGTCGAAGTTTCTCAAGAATCGCCAAGCCTTAACTATAACACGTTTTTAAACTGCCAGAAACACTGTCAAGCGAGACTTTTTGCCATAGACGTTAAAACTGCGCCATTATGAATGAATGTTGCCGTGTTAAAAAAAAAGCACCACAAAACAACCAATTTCTAGCTGCGTTGCGAATCAAGAGGCAGCTGCACTGCCATTAGCTGAGCTATTATAGGCGTTTTTTTATATCGTACCCTTATTTTTTTACAGATGATGCAGTTAGTCTGCTGAGTTCTTCTGTCTGTGTATGTGCCTGAAGACCGGACCAGATCTAAATTCCCAAAACTGTTGTCGTAGGTAGATGTTTGTGGTCTATTTTCTCTTCGTTGTGTCGTCCTTTTTAATATTCAATCGTGTATTTTGTCATCTGAGTTGTCAACGTTGACCACGTTCATTTTTGTCGCCATTTTCCGTACACCTTTTTTTTCTGGTTAACTTTATTGTTGTTTTGTCTCGTATTCCTTAACACGACTATCTTCAATTCCGGAATATATTATTATAATTTTTCTTTTTCTAATTTTTGTTTTATTGTCGTCTTTCAGGATACGATTCTATTCCATTCTGGAATTGTCAGTTTATGTTTGTTGTTTGTTGAAACAGCAAATAATGGCTTTTATGCGAGATTTTTCCTGCAACACGGCAATATACTGTTGCAAACTTTGCCTGATTTACTTTAGGATGAAGTGTTGCAAACTTTACGAGAAGTGCTCAAGAAAATCTCTTACATTTAAGCACTACCTGAGCGGATGATAGTGAGGGATAATCTGAGGCGTAGAAGAACTATTAAAGCCAATATTTCACTAATTTCCTTTAAGTACTGAAAACTACAACTTGGCATCCGTTTTGCCTGTATCGGCACAATCTCTATGAGCCCAAACCCAACTAAACTGGGAACTCACTTACGTCTCTCGCGAATGGTACGCGCTTCGACTCCGGGGACGGACCGCTGCCCTAGCTGTGCCCTCCTGGGCCCCAATTAAATATCGCCGCCTGCTATTTGCACCGACACAGTGCCGCGCAAGTGCAGAGTTAGTTAAACGGGTCTTCTACGGCATTACGCGAGTATATAATTCCAAAGCAGCGTAACCAGACGCAACGCAGGTGCAAATTTTGCGTTGCGTCCATAAAATGCGATATTTAATCGGCTCCTTGACACCGGAGCTGGCTGCCCCTCGACGTGATCGACGACCCTCTGGCTCGATGTCGTCCAACACCCCGTGTCTCCTTGCGGCGGCTCTTTCTCGCGCAGCCGTTTCGAAAGCCTTTATAGTCGGGGCCCGAGATGTCAGCTTGCCCCGCCCTCGGCTGCATTTACGGCTATGCTACTCTCGTAACAATACGCTCGCAGTAAAATATGCACGCATAAAAAGTTTAGTTTACATAATACTAACCAACTGCAAGAAACGCTCAAAGGTTACATCACTTGTCCGCACAGAACTCACCTTGTGCACCGAAAATAATTTCAAAGTGTCCGCTGCGTTGGAGGGCGTGGTCATCTCCGTGTGCACCAACCACGCAAACGATACTAGATTATCGTGTTTGTAAGTTTATCGAGCCCAGTCACGTGCACAGACTGAGAATACGTGTTTGGCGCGTTCGATGCATGTAACGTTTCGGACGACACAGCACGCCCATCCCACCTCACTCTAGCCTCTACGCGTGAGTCACTGAATTTCTCGATGATAGCTCGCCTTTGTGTCAGTGGATAACCTATAATTTAATGAGGTAATGTCATGATTGTCTTGTAACGCCTAAAATTTTTACAAGATTTTGCGCTATGAATTTTAAACTGTATATCGGAGCGGATTTTGCCCGTTTGAAATTCTGGAATTCATATCGTTTAGAGAAGAATATTTCGAATTTTAAATGGATATTCATTAATGCACCATTTGTATATTCTCGGCTCCAGTAATCTATTTCTTCACCGACATTTAATGTGCCTATAAACTAAAAGAAAAAAACATAATCGCCATTTTTATTTTTGGCCGTGAGAAAACCTTCAAGTATTAGTATAGATCCTTAAATGGTTTACACACGTATAACGTTTCATGAGTGACATTCCTAAGCTAAAATACTGACGCAAATTTAACGGTTTAAGAAAATACGTTTACCAGCCAAATCTCTGCACGCCGTTTTGCGGTCTTAGCACATAGTAAAATATCGTACTTTTCTATGGAAAAGCCTGTAAACTATTGCATAAATATTTATCAGTCTAGACACTACAACAAGGATGTCGCAGGTCATTAAGTGGACTAGCGGTATATATTTATATGAGCAGAGTGTTTGATGTGAACAAAATAACTTTCGACAAACTGGTTACCCTAAAATTTTTTGTGACACTTTAAACAATTGTTGTAAAATGTACTAGAATTTGTTTGTGAATGTACTATTATTATTTGTAAATTCACAAAAATGTTTATAATTATACGTACATATTTACAAGTATTTCTAATAATGTTTACAATATTTTTGTAAGCTTTCAATAAGTATTGTTGTAAACTAGTTTCCAAAGAATTTAAAAAGTACAGTTTTTTTTTTACTTGGTTTGTCCACTTGGTATTAACTGAGGGCGTATTTTTCGCAGTTCTCAAACAAGCTAACGAGTTGTGTTCAAAATCTTTGTGCAGTGTAGTTTGCAGATTAGCTTATGTCTATAAATTATTTAAACGCATAGCATCCCGGAACGTATGTAGTGTTCATAGTTTGTTCTGTGGTCGCTGCTTGGCCAGTCGAACCTATGTCTGAGTTAGTTTCAAATGCTTCAGCTAGTCCAGTGCCACATCCTTTTATAGGAATGATAATTGTTCGATCCTCACCAGTTGTCAGGCACGAGATATGCAGATAAAAAACGTATTTAGAGCCATAAGATAAACTATGTTTGATGCTGTATAGCTTGCTGCGTTTAACGTAGAAAATTAGCTTTCCAGCCAATTAATTAAATGCTTACAAATATATATCTGATATAACGGTACGATTTTTTTAAGTATTCATTTGAGGCAATTTAATACCATATGTAAGATATTTAATATAGATTTTATTTACAACATTAAGCTTGTCTGTAGAAACTACAGCTAGCTGTACAATAAATACTTTTCTTTAGTTATTTTAATGGCATCAAAACATTTTGTTATCACTACCGTAAATTAAAAAAAAATATTTGCATTGGACACATTACAGTGGTATGACCCACAACCTATCTTATGTTGTGGCATAGAAACTGTTTAAAAGTGTACTATCTGTGGGAATATAGCACTAATGGAAATGAAAATGTGTATTTTTTTTTTAATGTCCATGTTCCGGCAACTTTGTAAGAGAGAAGCTATGTCAAATAAATAATAGCATGATGTTATTTTTAATAGTTGACTATATGCACCTGTTACGCAATGTCACACGCTAAAGTAAAACACATAAAAACTTATTTTAAAAAATCTACGGTAATGAAGTTTAAAGTAGCCTACTTCTGCACAGAACATACTTGGAATTCCATTTGCCTAATTACTTACCTTAAAAACCACAGACGTTTTTTTTGTAAAATATACAAAATGTTATCCTTGTAACTTAACAAAATAGTTTTCTGGGAATTGGGATATCGAACAACGTATTTTGAAAGAAGGATAATTTTTTTCTTTTAGTATATTTGTGGAAGCTAATTTTCAATGGCGAAAAAAAATTGATCTTACCACCGCATTTGTGAAATAAGACACATATAATCGGAACCACTCTACTGCCGAGATATAGGCAGCAAACTGTGCGTAAGCTCGTATTATCGCAGACGTGGTTTCAACTGAGATCAGTAATTTAATAAAGACACGTCAACTTCAAAAGACCGACACATGGATAAGAGACTACTTCTTATTCGTGTTTGTCTTCCCATTTCATTCCACTTATTTTATTGTAACCAATATTTTTGAAACAGCTTATGTATTTAAAAATGACACGATTATCAACTTCGTCCGAAAGTTAGAATACATACATAAAATTTTACATCATTAATATTTTTTTAAATTTTGCTTTAGAAATATTGTAAGCTTTAAATTATTTTTACTTTAAGCTCGTATTTTCGAGAAAACTGAGTAATACAAATTTCAAAAGCAACGGAAACGTTCTAGAAATAAATCAAATGTGCAAATGGGCCTATTCTAAACATTATGGCAATTCATAGAATGTAATTCATGTTACGTACATTTTTTAGAACTATGTGCCAGAAAATGTCATGCAGTAAAATACGTACTTTTTTCTGTTATTTATTTATCACAGATATTATTTTATGAACATCTGCAGAATAAAGCAATACGGTGGCCCACCTAAGGTGTGCAAACAACAATTTGGCCGTCACTGCCATTTCCATATTTTAATGAGGTACAACATCGTGGAGATTGTGTATTTAGTTATGTAATATAAACATAGTAATTATAGTTAATTTACATAGTTTATCTTATGTGCACACTATCGTGTCAACTTAAAAAAATTTACGATTGTTTTTAAATCGCGTTAAGGTTTTTTTTAATCTGATTTATTTGTTTCACCAATGTGGCCTGTTATGAAACGAAACTAAGGGTTATTGAATGGTTGCATTCAGCAACGTATTTTACCAGAGGAATATCTCTGTCCATAGGGAAAGTAATCAGGCATTGATAGTTTACGTAAATGGTGCTGATGCCATTTGCAAACATTTGCTGCATACAAATGTAAAGTGACGGATCCAATTACATCGCCATACTATGGGACACTGTGGACTTGAGGCAAATATTTGCCATCACAACAGTTCAGTCTGTATGTAGATGTCAAATAAGGATAATGACGAATACAAAATGCCACTGGTGTTACCATTTTATGAGAACACACAAACATTACGAATTGAACATTTCCCAAATCTTGCCCGATAATTTCACGTAGTGGTATACGGTAGATTGGATCTCTCGGCTGTCTTTGGTTCAATGTGGGGGACAGGTGTGTGATAAAACGTTGTTATTTTAGAAACGTTCTTTGTGTATACACATATTTATGACAATAAACCTTTCCTACCTGCAGTTTTTTATACGTATTATATAAATTATATTCAATATATTCAATAAAAACATAATTGTCTTGACCATTCAACAGGATAATTTCAGATCGTAACAAAACATCAAAGGTTAGGAAGATAATCGAATGTCTGGACGAGTTTGGAAAAATACAGTACCCACAGCTCGTAGTTCTTGTGTTGGTACGGTGTGTAGTTCGCGTTTATGCTTATGGAGAAGTTCGGGTTCAAAATCGAACTTTGCCGAAAGACGAAGTTTTCTCCATAAGCTCCAGCATTAAGTTGGTGCCTTACATATGCCAGCGCAACTATTGGCTGAAATTGTCCCTTGCCAAACCAACAACATTGAACTTCCTAAACTGTAGTAGAACTTACCTTTTATTTACGCCATGTAGAGGCGTACGCAAGACAATTTTTTAGGTGGGGGAAGGGTGACTACATCTTGTTCTTTATATCATCACTTACATGAGTTCTTCGAGTAAAACACATATGCTGCATGGAGAAAATTATTGATACAAACACAAAGAGTGTATAAATAATTTTAAAATATTGGCATGAAAATAAAAAAATTGTTTAATTGATTTCACTAATTCGCATATAGGCAACTTAAAGCTCCAGCTTAAGTGGAAACTAACGCAGGAATGCCAACTCTTCTATACAGTTTGATGTCCACCACTGCGGGAAATTTTTAATTTTTATGTGCAAAATGGTACTATTCAAGCACTTTTTTAACCTAAGCTAAGAATACACAGCGGACAGTAATTGTAATATTTTTGAAGATATAATTTACTTCGGTGAACTATTTTCACAAAATTATCTTTATCAAAGCCGGAACCTTTTACCCTTTCTGGTTTTGTTATAACGTATGTTAGGGGCCCAGGGACCCCGGCTACCAGTTAATGGCCATTAAGGTAAGCACTACTGGTCTAATCGCAGTTATCGTACATCCGACTGTCTCGTTCCCTGCTTGACCACACAAAATTGAGGTTCTACCAGATATTAGTATTACATATGTCATAAAGATCTCAACAAATAATTACAAAAAAAAAATTGGTATGTTATATACGAAGCCTACTCGTTAATAAAACGTAAAATTCAGAATTGTTAGCTGCGAAGTGGTAACGTCTTTACGTAAAGCAGAGTTGCCCATCGTACGACTGAATACGTAGTGCAACGAACACAGTAGATGATAATACCGGACGCAGCGCGTAACCTATCGGCGATGATGGCAACTAGGATGGCAACTATGATGGCAACAAGCTCACAACGGTGCTACTACCTTAACGGCTCAATATGGAAACATGAAACGAATTTAAATCATTTTGTGAAATATTTTGAGAGTACGTTTCATACATAATTTAAGCTAAAAAAAACGACGATTATTAGGGGCGTGGAACCTGCGGCCCCTTCAGTTACCTACCCCCTCCCTATAACCTAACGAACGTCACTGGAGCCATGTGCCGACACCACTTCTACATAACACCCACGCTTCGCTACTGGAAAGTAGCACGAAGTTAGGCAATTACAACTTTGTTATCGACTCAAGTTTCTCTCAAGGCGAGTTAAGTAAACAAGCGTGTCGAGGATTGATATTGGTCAGCGTTTAACAGAGGAGAAATCCTGGTGAAGGTTATATTACGTGTGACTAGTCTTCCTGCTTCACCAGCGTCATCTTCTTGTTAGGATCCTTGCAAAATTCGCGTTACTATTCACTGTACTTACAAACTGGTTGTTACTAGGAAGCCCGGTTTTTCGCGAAAAGAATTTTGCCCCATTTTGTTTCAGTGCCTTACGTACGCATCTGCAATTATGCTTCATGTTTATTGGTAGAGACAGGATTTTTGGCGAAAAGATTTTTGCCCCATTTTGTTTCAGTGCCGTATGTGCGAACCTGCAGCTCTTTTCAGAGTGTTTTCGTGCAGAGTCGTTATTAATTTAACTGTGCCAGTCAGTACACGGATAACTGCGGCACATCACGTCTGTGATTTCCGGGTTTGTCCTCCAGACGCTGCGTGTTACGGCATCCAATCACTGATCACAAAGCAGAGATACAGGTGGGCACGTGAGGCACTGAAACCAAGTGACGCGAAAATCTTTTCGCGAAATTTCCTGTCTCTATTTAGTGGCATCGTGTCTACGTGAAGAGTCGTATTTCATTTGACTGGCTCATGTCTGTGATTTGCCGGTATCCAAGGCTCGCGAGGGTTAAAATATACAATCACTGACCACGAATCAGAACTGCAGATGTGCACGTAGGGCACGTAAACAAAGCGAGGCAAAATTCTTTTCGCCAAAACAAGGATTCCTAGTTATTACTGTCCAACTCATAAATGATTGAAATCTGTGGTTTCATTGACCACGATTCCTTGTGTGATAGCATTTACGCATGTAACCACTTTGCTCGAGGTTGATCACTCTACGGCGTAACTTTAAATTATTGGACAAAAAGAAGCATTCTCCACTCAAGCAACGACATGGTCGACCTATGAAAGACGTCGAACTAGCTTACAGCCGTTTGCTGTCTAGTCTGCTGCCAGAAAATAACGCAAAGTTTGCACGTTTACTTATGGATTAAAATATACTACAACTTAACACTGAAAAAATTCTATTGTAGTGGCCTTGATTTAAAAGGTTCTCAAATAATGTTTATGTAATGGTTACATTTTTCTTGCAAAACTTTATTGGAGGCAGTAATTACCAAAAAAATTAAATTTGGGAGGTCCACAGTAAAGAAAATTGTTTGTAGTGCCCACGAATATTTTTTATGAGTGAATTGTAATAGTAGCGTACATATAAGCATTGAAAGATTTATTGAACTGAAATCTTTGCAAATAGAATTATTATTAATATTATTATTCTACGCAATTGCGAGCGATTAGCATATTGTGAAGTAAGAATTTGCGCTTGTCGGAAGACTAGAGTAGAAACTAGCATTTGCTGTCGGGAAAAACTGTTTTTTTTTTGTCGGTTGTATCATCGTTGTGTTATCTGTAAACACCTCCACAACAGCTGCTGAGTCCGTCTCTATTGTTTCCATTCAGTTGTGTCACCGTTTATATACACCTGGCTATTCCACTTATTTGTTTGTCAATCCTTTTCATTTTGTTTTTCTCGACGTACAGGTTTTTATTATTTCTTACTAATTATGTGAGTGTTAAATGATTTTAAATAGCAGCTAATTGTGGCTTCCGTTTTGGTTTTTATTTATTTGTATCTTGTTGTTTGGTCCTATTGTGGGTTTTCAGGGATTCAACATTTGCATGTTATGACACAAGTAATAACAATAATTCACTTTGTCGTAGCAGAAATCCCCGTAGCCTATATACCCTTAATAGTTAGTGGACCGGATGCGTGATCCGTAGAGACATGCAAAATTCGCGTTATCATTTGGTAGCCGACTAAACTTCAATTTCCTATACAAAACAGATCCTAATCTGCGATTCAATTGGCCACGAACTTTTATGTGTTGTTATTGACGTGTGTTACGATTTTACAGAGATTGGCCTCTCTACCGTGTAAGCATTCTCCGCGGCAAGTCACGACAATATCGGCCAGCGGGAGACGTCGAATGCGCCTATAGTCACTTGGAGTCTAGTCAGCTGTCAGAAAATAACGCGAATTTTGCATGTCTCTAGTGATCCGTGCTGTAGCGAGATACGGAAAGTATTTTTTCTTGCGTATCTATTAAAATTATTTCCAAAGCGTTTATCTACTTAAAGAAGACACACTTCAAACTGTGTCCCTACGATTTAAAAAATGCCGTCTGCTTCTTATAAACATGATTCCCAAGCTCTTCAAAAGTGCATAAAATAGCTTTTTCACATTGCTGTAGCTGAAAAAATATCGACCGTAATCGTAAAACTAAGCCACATAAACCTGCATCGGACATTACCACCAACTTTCCACAAATAAAACAGGGTCATCGCTTGAAGCCCCATTGAAAAATTGTTTCTACGGAAAGCCTGCACGCTAGTTTAGTCCTTCGCGCCTAGAGGCGATGATGTGATGTGTTTGATGGACATGTTTTGTTCGACTTATCGCCTTCCCATTTTCCGTGCCTCAAACGTAAAGAGAAAGCTACCATCCACTAACTCTTTAGTGCAATCTTTAAATGTTCTTCTTAAGAAGGATGCAAAGAAATATTTGTCAGCGTTTAGCAGCAAGGTTTTCATAGCTGATTCGGTGTAAAATGAGAGTATGAAGTTGCGCCCGGATGAAAGGGCAGAAGAAACTACATAACACCGAGAAAACCCATTGGCTACCTCTTACATCGTCCAGCACTTTTATAAAATGTAAAAATCCGGTTCGGTTACGCCGGAATTGAACCCGGATCTGCTCGGTGGGAGGCGATTGCTCTAGCCGCTACACCAAACGCGGATACTTAAGAGGAGTATACATAATTCAGTGCTAATAACGTCAGTATAAATTGGTAGTTTTTTCGAAGCCAAATTGGAAAAACAGAAAACAGCGTCTCTAGACTATAGTTATTGCCAACTTTCAGTGTCAAAATTTTTCTCGAGTAACTTATTTTTGAACAACAGTCTCTGACGCCAAAATCTTCAAAATTAATTACGGTGCTACAGACTACGACTTACAAATGCTTTATGCAGGGTAAATGTTAATTTATAACGTCAGCAAGTATTGTAATGTGTATTGTAATGCAGTTTTTCTATACTGACTTTCGAAACATCGAGTAAATTCGGGGCTTTTGGCGTTTATTTATGTACCAAACACACTTAAATTTGTCTGCCGTTTCTGAAACATGCAAGTGGACAAACATTCTTTCCCACGAAGAATATTAACACCGACGTACGCCCGTAATAATACCCACTAGCGGGCTCCGCTGTGGCAGGCTTAAACTGAGTGGAGATGCCCCGCTTCTGACGGAAAACATTACGAAGTTAAGCGGATATCACAGCAAAGAGGTCGATTCCCTGATGCCCGGAGCGTTATTACTAAGCGGATCAAGTCCAGGCTTAGTCTGCAGCTACCCCAGTGTAAACACGCGGGATCTGGATTTCCGCCAGCGATGCCAACCGAACGAATTGATTGTCCTTCGCACCCTTTAATATCCCTCCACGCAGATCCTCCGGGCCAAATATCCGATCCCCAAATCAACGACGGTTCAATAACTGTCCCAAATATGCATGAAGAAAATCATCGTATAAGAACTTTTGGAAAATATTTAAACCATAAATTAAAAAGTATTATTTCTGTTATACTGCATGATGTCTAGATAAGTGTGTGAATATATGCAAATGTGTATATCTCGATTTATATAAAAGAGAACACTGACTGACTGACATGACAAACTGCAGCCCAAACCACTGGACTTAGGGACGTGAAATTGTGTGATTTCCCCTCAGGTCGTAGGTGAGCACAAAGAAGGAATTTTTCGAAATACGAGCTCTAAGGAGGTGAAAATGGGTGAAATTTATTTCCGAAGAAATGTCGATAAAGTTCTAACCCGATAGCCTATCATCGTGATTTTACTTTGATAGGACACTTAAAAATAATTTATATACCAAATTCAGGAATTTTCTAAAACCACACATTTAAGGGGGTGAAAAGACCTTAAATGTATTTCCGATTAATTATCGATATCTATTGAATCCTACGGAGTAGAGAGTTGGTATTAACTTTAAAATGTTGCTCACGTAAATACCCAAAAAAGAGTTTTAGGAGTTTTTTAAATTCGAAGCCCAAGCATAAAAAAAGGCAAAATATATTTTTAATGAATCGTCTATATTACTGAAACACATTTGACTATTGTCGTGATTTTTACTTCAATTGGTTACGTATACAAATGACTAAGATAGGACTCTAAGATGTTTCGAAATTTGATAATTCAGTGGGAGAAAATACATTAAATGTGTTTTCGATTATTCTCCCGTATCTATCGAACCAATCGACATATCAAAAAGCTATATACTTAAGATCGATGCTCATGTAAATATCTAAAACACCATTTAAATATATTTTCGGTGTTTAGCTCCAAAGAGGTAAAAAAAAGAGTAAAATGTGTTATCGAATCACAATTGATATATATCGACCACATTTATCTTTATATAGCGACGTGATTTTTGTTTAATACTGAAATTTACTGAAATACCTAAAAATACGTTTCACGAATTTCCTCAATTCCCCGCCTAAGGAGGTGAAAAGGGGTGAATAGTGATGAAATATATTTTCTAATAGTCATCGATATATCTTGATCACAGCGGGCTTGTGTTGTGTTTTTCACGTTTAAGAGACATTAGTAAAATAGTAAAAATGTGTGGTCTTTGAAAGAGCTGTGCAATGGGAGTGCATGACTGGATTCAGTTTCTTCGACGTACTCCATTGCAAATTGAACGACTGTCAAAGAAAATTAAACAAATAAAAGAAAACCATAATATAAGCAGAGTATGCTTTAGTCAGAAAGATACATACACAACAAGAAATTCCGAAATGGAATCGGGTCAAATAGAAACAAGGAACAAACAGATAATAAATGAAAATAATAACAAATAAAATTAAAAACCAAGTAACATGCAACGCAACGATAAGATGAAACAAAAAACACAGCAAATATCAGAGACGAACAGAAAAATAACAAAAAGACACAACAAATAGACGAGACAAAACGCAACAGATAACAGACATATACAGAAAAGACAAACGACACAACGAAGAGACGAAACAAGACACAGTAGTTTTAGTCGCACTCGTGTTCCTGAACCCTGTGTGTCTACCTGATGACGGGAACAGATTCCAGTTCCCGAAACGTCGTAACACTGTCTGTCTGGAAAACTACTGTGTCTTGTTTCGTTTTTGTCAGTCGTTCAATTTGCAATGGAGTACGTCCAAGAAACTGAATCCAGTCAGTAAAAATGTGATTCAAGGGTTTTTCGAATTTTAGTCTCTTAGGAGGTGAAAAAATGTGGTATATCGTCACTGTAAAACCTCTTAACTCCATTATTTTTGTGTTCTGCCTTTTTTGTCTCTTTAAATCATCTTAACAATATGGTATGTTCCGAAATTTGCTTACAAAGTAAACATACAGAGTTATTTTATTACACTGTTATGAAAAATAATGTTTTATTTCACCACAGAAAAAAATTAACTGACTTTTCTCTCTTTCTTTCTGCATTCATACAAAATGGAGTTATAAGGTTTTACATTTAGGGTGATGATATGGTTTTGATAAATCTTCTCTATGAATCGAACCCATCGAGATATTCAGTTTATTTTTGCTTCAGGGTGATGATTAGGTAAACGGTCGCAAAGACATTTCCAGAATTTTCAAAATTCGAACTCTAAGTAGGCCTACTGTACAGTGGTGGTATGTGATTTTTAATTAATGATCGATTTTCCTTTGACTGAATGAACTATCGTTGTGATTTTCACTTCACTTGGATACTTGAACAAATATTTAAGGTGTGAAATTAAGATTTTTCGTAATTCGACCCCTAAAGCGTTAAAAAAAAGTATGAGTGCAAGGAAGATAAAATTAGTGCAATTTTAAGTTCAAATGTGATGAATATGGATTATGCAGTCCACTATCTACTAAAGTTCCTCGACAGCATCAGCCTACATTTACCATTTCACTAACCTCAAGGTTGGAGCACCAAATAGGCCTACTTTTATATTTCAGCGAAACTTTATCCCGCCAAAACTCCTTAATACCACTTAACTTCAAGTGTAGGTTCTGAAAATCAAATATGTTATTGGGAGCAGCATCGCCAGTGGTTGTTCTCGAGAGAAATCAAGTCTTAATTCCAAGTAAACTACGTATTTCATTCTATTACCCTCTTACGTTAAAGCGTCTGTAATTACCCCACAGCGTCAACTTTGCTGTGACTATAAATTGGCCCAGACGAAGTCTCTGTTAGTGGCAGGGACAAATTTAAAGACTGATTTCCGCTTGGACAGCTATAGCTACTTATCCTGCTGCAGAGTTAACTCAACTAACGTATTTGTCATTCTAACGCTTGATGACTCAACTACATATCTAGTGTACGAAGAGGTATATGCTCTGAGTAATACACGTGAGCAAAACTGCTGGCGCACTGCTAGTTTATATATATGTGTGTGTGTGTGTGTAAAAGGAAAAACTCTGAAAAGTAATAGAATTTGCATTGTTTTCTTTCATCTGTGCATTAGTGTACATTTCTACATGTGAAAATGGCGAGGTTGTGAAATTAACAAACATATCTTACAGTCTGCTCCGTGATGTTTACCTTCACAATGAAGAATTTTCATGTATGAACGAGCGAGGTGGCGTAACGGTAACACATTGAAATCGCATTATTCGGGAGGATCCGGATTAGATTCCGGCTCCAGCCATCATGATTTCGGTTTTCCATGGTTTCCCGGAATTGCTCCAGGCGAATGCTGAGATGGTTCCTTAACAAGGCCATGGCTAACTCGTCTCCTGTCTCCTGCTACTGTACCAAGTTGAGTGTCACCGTCTCTAATGAACTCACTGCTGACGAGACGTAAACCCCACCTGCCTTACCTTTTCATGTTTGACGTCGTAAGTTTTCGTTTAAACTTAGGCAGAAGCAAACGTGCTATTTAACTAATACGGAATTCTGCAGAAAGCTTCGTGATTTCTTTCTATTTCAACACGGTTATGATATCAATACCATTTCCAGCAAATATTATGGGGTTTAAAGAAATTAATAAATTTCGGTAATCATCACTCTATTTTAAATTGTAGATGCACGGAAAATGCTATATTTTCACTCATAGGCAATATAATGGTATCGACTTCGTGATATTTGTCACATAAACACTAAAAATAAAACTTTCTTAGCATTCAGACATTCAAATTATTTTGTTGCAAACACATAATCAGTTATTTTGTGACCACAATATTTTTCATGTTACAGCACAAACAATTATTGGCTGCCTCAATACTGTCCAAAAATCGTATAGAAACCACAAATATATTAATTTTTGTGAATCATGTTAAATCCAGAGCTGTATTTGTGGTGAGACGGTGAGTACAAATATACGTACTAAATATATCGAAATAAAAATATACACTATTTTATTATATTGGTTATAATCATGATAAATAGATAAAAATCAGGCGTAGTACTGACAACAAAATATGTATGATGGTGTGATCCTTTGTTCTCCGAGGAGGATGATTAGGGAAGAGAAAGAGAAGCACTTGCAGATTGTGTGACTTTTACAGCAGAAATGACAGCCAAAGAATAGCCGAGACCAAGGCCCGGTTTCACCAATCTCTGTTAAGCATTTACCAGCTGTTGATGAGGATCTACAGAAGACCTTACACATTAAATAGTCCGTTAATCATCTGAACAAATGCTAAATGCATAACACAGGTTGGTAAAACCTGCCCTAAGAGGAATAATTATCTACAGTAAAATATAGCCTACATTTTAAATACAACATCACAAAAATAAACGTGGAATTTTAATTAAATTAAAATTTGTTATTTAATATATTTAAAAATAATATTTACTTGCCATCTTGATGACCAAAATACGAATTGAATTGAAATTTTTATTGAGATTCAGCTTCTGTTAATCACGTACTTTTTCATCACAGTAAGCAAAACAATTGGTTATATTTAGAGAAGGTGATTTATCGATGGAAAAATTGACTGTTTTCTAGGCTTCGCTGTAATGTATTCATTTCTGACGCTTTTATTTCGTTACTGGCGAGTCCCTATTTGACTGGGCCAATGATAACTCTGGTGCGCTACTACTGGACGTCTGTGATTCGCCTGTAAACAACTAGACTATGCTACTTAACCGTCGGCCAACAATACATCACGCAGGATGATATAGGTGATTCGGAATAAAGTGAGCACTTAAAAAAGCCCTGATTAATTTCTATTTTCTGCCAGTTTATATCTTTCCGCTACATGTAAACATCAACATTGCCACGTGCTTTTATTTACATAAGCTTGTACAATGTTTACATTTACGTTACAGTGCTCTGATAAATTTTAGCTACAATATGTACTCATTAAATGCATGTGTGCTGAATATATGCTATACTCAGTAGTAATCTTAGTTATAAATACCTGCGAGTAAACATCTTATAACACTGGTTTCTCTGCGTCTACTCTAACGGCGCTATTACCATTACGAATCTCGTAAATGCATGCACAGTATATTCGAACTTTTAAATTAAAACCGCCACTAAAAACACGACACACGCAACTCAAGAATTCAAGTTCCGTTCAGCAAACTGCAATGAACGACGACGACGCACGTAAAGAGAAACAATAAATAACGTATTTTCTTAACGTTTGAAACAGGGGGAAAAAATTATTTTTCTATTTCCAGATACTCAGGCTGACGATCATAAAACATAACAACTTAAATTACTAATGACTTCACATAATTTATCAATGATATTCATGAACAGTCACTTATAATACTTTTATATGTGTTTATCAGAAACCCATATTCATTACATAACGGACAAACAAACTGAATGGCGCAATTCGCCTCCAAGCGGCGAAAACCTAACTCTA
>PNEQ01055904.1:40962-51719 GCA_003012365.1 Medauroidea extradentata
GAGGTCGTTTGCAATTGATGTTTTTTCACTAATGCTGTATTCAAATAAGAAAATACACGGGACTACATGCAGTTATTCGCTACCAACCATACAAACAATAATGTAACTGTTGTTAATGTTGGCTTATATGCAGTAACGGCTAGTGATTTTTTTCAAAGGTTAAATCTTTAGTGTTCACTTTATTCCGAATGGCCTATACACTGACTTGCAGAATACGCTGGCAGAAAACATTCTCGCGATAAATCACCTTATCTAGTAATATTAAATGTATTATATCACGGATAGCTTAAAAGCCATGCTCTCTAGTATCTACGTTTTTAGTGATATTAATTTTTTACTCTTAAACGACAGCATGTATAAAATATATGTTTGGTAGTTTTGTTTAAAGTCTTCTTTTCTATGTTAGCTAATTTTTTTCAAGGCAGTAAATATTATGGTTTTAGCTAATAATGTAATAAACGAAGTTCTTGTTAATTAACTTTTTAGTCGAAGCCGTAAATTTTCTTATTTTAAAAAATTTGCTGTCGCGGCAAAAAAACGTATAAAAATTGCCAAATAGATTTTTTTATCTGCCCTCATTCAAACTTTAAAAAATTATCATAAATCAGTATAAACAAGGAAGCATGGGCTTAAGTGATTCGTTTTTCTCACAGATAGCCTATCACTCGGAGACGCGCAAATTAGCAAAGTTTTTACAGTTTGTTTTAAGAAAAAATACCAGTAATTCTCGTATATTGTTTGGTTGGAATTTCTGAGTATAGTTATTAGTCCCTAACATGGGAAGTTCTTAATTAGGTACAGGCAAACTGTGACGCAGTATTAGTTGACGTAGATCTAAGAGTAGAAGGCGTCGTAGCATTGCCAGGATAACAGTCTTCATCACTGTACAACTATATATCTTGATTGTTGTGGCACATATTCTGTTTCATGCCCACTCTCGGCAACTATCATCTACTGCGTCTATAAACGTATGATGGGCAGTCTTTTTCAGCCTAGTATAACGTTACCATGAGTTATGATGGACCGGTCAGAGAGATTTTCTATTGGCTTTATGGAGACTCCGTAGTTAACAAATCAGCACCAGTTCCAGATTTTATGCTTATTCTAATTTCTTAAAGAATTATATACCTTTGCAGTAACATTTTTTGAAGCAAAGACCAATGTCGTGTCTTTGTAACTAGAGCCTAAGTTTTGCTACAGTAATATAAATATGATTATAAAAAATTGGATTTTCGAAAATAATCAGGCCTACAGTATAACTCTATTATTCATAATAATATTCTTCTCTTAAACAAATAATTAACTTATAGTAACCTTTATCCATGCTATGTGAATACATTCATGTATTGTGATAAAACTGATTAAATTCAAAGTGCGTTTTCCTATTTTCTGTCCCATTATCTCTACTACACTAACAGATACTCCCCACCTGTTCAATGCCCCCCCCCCCCGAAATCCTTTTTTTACCCCTCATGGTGCCTTCTCAGACGAGAATACGCCCAGCTGTCGCTTAAATATGCGTTCATCAGCTGCTTGATTAGGTCTCGTTTATGTAGGGACTCTCGCTTGACGTAAGTTTCAGTATCAAGTTGTTTCTTCAGTAGATATAAATAAATATGACATAAGTTCAATAACCTTAGAGGATACATATCTATGCTTAATGTCACAAAAAGTCTCATAGGTTAAATTGTACTGATCTGAAAACATTTAAAACAATTATTAGAGTTCGCAAACTTTCGCAGCCGTTGTGTGTATCTTCTAGGCTTATGGGTTGTAGCCGCGTCACTGTCGTATAACTTTCCGAACGTAGATGAAGGCTAGAAATTTAGATTGCTGGAGCGGGTGGTAGTATTAACTTACCAAGTTTTCACTCTTTGTCTCCGGTAGAATTCTTGTTTAGAAGATTCTACAACGGTGAAAGAAATATGCGCGTAGCATTTTCTTCCTTAAGCACTGAATTTAGATATGAACTATTTTTCATATCGGTACTTAATATATTACTTTTATGCCCAATTGAAGCTTACGTAACAATGAATATTACTACTAATTATCACATACCTGATTGCCTAATAACTGTTTTTTTTTTTTTTTTGCTGTTACGCGAGGCGGCCCAATCTTCCAGGATTTTAAGCATTCTGAGTTATATATCATTGCAATTAATATATTTTGTGAATTAGAATTTCTTTAAAGTTTTTGCATTTTATACTTGTGTTGTATCACCACAATAATTGTAATTGTAATTTGTTTTGCTATTTATTATTTTTTATGTATTAAATAAAATACGTTTGTGTTGATTCATCATACGAAAATATATAACTCAGTATGCTTAAAATCCTGGAAGATTGGGCATGGCTTTAGCATGTGTTCATTGAAGAGTATATATATATATATATATATATATATATATATATAGCATAAAAGTAATATATTAAGTACCGATATGAAAAACAGTTCATATCTAAATTCAGTGCTTAAGGAAGAAAATGCTACGCGCATCTTTCTTTCACCGTTGTAGAAGTTCGAAACATTCCCCTTGTTAGATCTATAAATATTTTCAAGAGAATAAACAACAAAAATTCTACCGGAGACAAAGAGTGAAAACTTGGCAAGTTAATACTACCTGCTTCAGCAATCTAAATTTCTTGCTCTCATCTACGTTCCAAAATTTAGTTTTCCCGTACGCCATCTACCCTATGCAGATAACATTTCATCCCTGCATAACTTATATTAGTACGCCTACTTGCAACGAGAAAACCTGCGTTGTTCAAACAAGGATGGCCTTAAGAGCGCCGCCTACCTGCGCGTTACAGATTCTAAAGTTAACGGAGCAATAAGGTCGACTTTGAAGTGCGCATCAAATGCTGCATCGCCTCAACGAGCCAAGCGCTTAACTAGCGTGCAACATCACCGCCGAACCAGTTCAGCTATAGGGCATTAATTCCAGATAGTTTTAGTGGTGGAAAGTCTGTAGCGAAGTACAATGCACGTCCGTGTTTGAGTATCACTGTATCAGATGTCAAGTTAGAACATTTTGAAGCACAACAGTCTGAAAAGACCGTTTATATCTAAGTTGAAGGTCATCGAAACAGAGTTTTAATGAGCATGGTGTCTTCATAATGAGATTCCAGTCTTGTCTCAAGTATTATTTATTTTCTTACGTTCACAGTCCATAGGCAGACGTTTGTTTGCGTGAATGCCTATGTATTTCTGGTCACTAAACATAGACCTTCAAAAACCTCGGAAAAGTCACCGTAAAACTATTGTATTACGGTAACAGAAAACAAGTGTTCTAAGACACATCAGACGTCCGTTCGCGTTGTTTTTTTTAAATCAAAATGACCAAAACACAAAAAAAATACTACTTTTGTACTCCTAGCGACTCTGCACTCTACAACGTAATCAGCCTAAATAAACAGTTTTCGTTGACATACGACTTTGCGAGCGATGTGGCTGAGTTTCAGAAATACAATAAATAAATAAATAAATAAAAGTGAAAATGTCAAGCCAATATTAGTTGATATCAAGAAATAACTCCGGTAAGTAATATAGTTGTACCCAGAATGACCACACAGAAAAATTGAACAATAACAACACAAATTAATTCCGAAACGAAATATTGTCGTTGTAATAAAAAAAACTAAAAAAAAAATTATCGAAAAACAACAAAATATATATATATAAAATGAAGTGCCGCACTCAATTACTCACTCACTAAACTCACTCATTCACAAACCGCTTGGCTTAGAGTCTTGGAATTTTGAGAAATTTAAAGGTCGCCCTCGTTATGCGGTAGGCAACCACTGAGAAGAAATTTTCTAAATTCGAAAATTAAGGGGTGAAAAGGGGTGGATTGTGTTTTTAATGAATCATCTGTAGCACCCAAACCCGTTGAGATATCAAAGTGCTTTATACTTCAGAATAAGGCTTACGAAAATATTTACTATCTCTTATTTTTTTTTATTTTTCGAAAATCGGAAGTTAAGTATATATGTCAATCCGTAAAATATGTTTTAATTAACTCTCGGTAACTCTTTTAAACACTTTGAGATATTGAGGTGATTTTGGTAAAATAAAATGAAGTCTATGTAAATCCCTAAAATGTTATTCCAATATATTTTTTAATCCAACCTCTAAGGGAATTGAAAAACATATTTTTTTAAATTATTCCTCTATCTCTTAAACCTTTTTAGATATCGATATGATTTATGAATTGGACTGAAGCTTGCGTAAATATATTTGAGAAACTATTTATTTTTTTCTAAACTCGGTACTTTAAGGGATGGAAGGATGTTAAGGATTATAGAAATAACGAAAAGCAAGTATGACCACGGATAAATAACACGTTAAACAGATACTCTCACTACTGAATCACGAATCACTGAGAAATGTAAGTGCCGTTAGAGTTTCTTCATATTTTTGTAAACAGATTATGTGTGCAAATTTTATCCATCGTTTTCTGTACAGTATGTAACACGCCAGGCATTTTAAAAGCTGCGTAGCTTAATTGAGGATTTCTGAACGAATCTGATAATACATAAACTCAACTAATCACATAAATAATTTAACTGGGAAGTCTAACATATTATTATGAAACTTACGTATATACTACACATTAAAATGTAGCATATCAAATACACGTTACGTCCTAAAACGAGCAAAAGTTTTTTTTTCTTTGCAACTGACGCTAAACTATTGTATGCAGACTAAAATAGGTTAAAAAAGCAATATATATTTTTTGTAATTGATTTTTGTTTTCAAGTAACAGATTGATTAGCAGATTTTTTTTTACTTGTTTATCTATCAATAAAGAATATCCAACATATTTGCGGTTAAAAAAAAATCCACGTATTGAATCATCTGCTATGAAAGATGCTCGCTTTGTTGAATACTTTGGCGAGAACGATTTTACATAAAGAAACAATAGTTCCAGACGTAATTGGGGATATGGTAATTTTCTTATCAGTCTTTTATTACAAACGCAATACCATTAAATCAAAATCATATAAGTTTCAAGTTATTCAAGTTCACGCGTATGTTTTCCGTATATTTCTGCTATCACAATTTTTGTGGAGATAAATTGTACAGTAGTAATTAGGGACTTCAAAAGTTGACTACGCAAGTGCCTCGTTTCATTATAAATTGCTTGTTTCGTGACATTCCTGTGACTTCAAGAAATTTATTTGATTGAATTGAACTATTTGTGGGAGAATCATTTAAACGTATAATAAATACTTTCATAAACATAAAATGTTACATATTTAAGGTAAAATACAGTTTGCAGTTAGTTATCACTGATTTGAAATATTTCGGCTTTTAATACATCGTCACGTAATAATGTTATAAAATAAACTCAAAACATTTAATATATATATATATATATATATATATGCCACGTAAATGCAACACACACTATCGCTTTACGAGAAAGAGTTGTGACTTTCAGATTTTAGTTGCAGTTGAGAGGAAAGAATGTGAACAAAATAGAAAACGGTATGATTTCTCTATATATAGTAGATATGTTATGAGAAAATATAAAATGTTACAAAGCTTATATATATATATTAAAAGTAACATTAAATTATATAGTCAAATTGTAGATAGTATTTAAAAAAGAAATTTGTAATTTAGTTTCAAATTCAGAAATTAGAAATCACTTTTGGTCCGTTCCAGCATTATTGCCATGCTCTATAGTTTTCTTTTTACATTGCTGCAAAAAACTCACAATTTTTTAACAGAATGCTTTTAAAAAATTCAGGACCAAGGGCAGTCATACGATGCATAATTTTATGAAAGCGATTTGCAAAATAATTAACCGTTTGTTCACAAAAAATATATTTTGCTTGATTTTTCTTGTTGTCTTAACCAAATATGTGATAATTTTAGTGCAATAATCTCAAAACTATGAGGTTTATATACATTAAGTAATGGATATTCAAATTATTATGTATTTGTAACAAACGTTAGTAGGGTTTCTTTGATATAAAACGTATATTGCTTCTAAAAAATATTATCAAAATGACAGTCAAACTGACGGGCATTGCCTTAACATGAGAGACAGTAAATTCTTTCACTGCATCTTTCCTGATATTTATTCTCAGAATTTTTTACGCTCTGTAGAACAGTACGTTCAAATGGAACGTGGAAAAATATGTGTACTGTTATCCTTGCTTTGTAAAACGTCCGACTGCGAAATTTGAATACATCAACATTCATGAGCGTTTGTAACGCGATCCCGCCGAGCGACGAAGAGTGGAGACAGCGTTCCAGAGTTAACAAGTCCAATTAGGTGGGAATTTCATTTGCGAGCCCGGCGCGTGGCCTGGCCTAGCGATTTGTAATCGCGCAGCCGAACAAGCAAACCGTCTGTGCGCCATTAAATTATTTCATGAACAGCTGTCCGAGTTTCTCAGTAAACGCACTTTGGTAAGACTCTGCCCCAGTGACACGAGGGACTGCAATAACTCCCTCTCGTTTTGAAGACTTAACCCATTTCTCTCTTGTTTATGAGAAGGTATCGTAATGTTCGCGAATACACGCACGTGCCATTTCGTTTCGGTTATTAGCCTCGTACAAGTGTGGGGTGAAGTTTCTCATAAACACATCCTATAGGCGGTTCGGAATAAAGTGAGCACTCAAAAAAGCTCTGTTAAATTTCTCTTTGCAGCAAATTCGTATCTTTCCGCGCGTAACGTCTCAACGACGGGAAATGTCTAACCTATCTGGACACGTCACTTAATGCATGCGCGTTTAAGATAAATTCTGCAGCCGATAGGAACCTATATAGTTTGACAAAAAAACGTTTATTAATTATGTAAAACATAGTTAAGTCAAATTTAGTTCATTTTATCTCAGTATTACTGTATTTAAATAGGAAAATACACGGAACTACTTACTGCAGTTCGCTGCCAACCATACAAGCAGTAAGGTAACTATTGTTAATGTTGAATCATATGTAGTAATGGCTAGTGACTTTTTTCAAAGGTTAAATCTTTAGTGCTCACTTTATTCCGAACGACCTATAACAATAAACCAAACACGTATAACTCGGCGAGGTAACACTTTAAAAAATTAATACTGTTGTGTCAGTATCAACGTTATTTCTCTAAAGTATGGCAGCTACAACCCCCAAAAGTCTGATTTTTAAAAGAAATTTATTTGCGTACACGTTGAGAATCCCCACATTAAAAAGCAATAAATGGGTAATGTTACGTCTTTGAAAATGTGTGTTGCAATTAGCCTACCTGGTTCGACACTCTCTGTCCGTTATGCATACGTGCTACTTCTTACAGGAGTTTGGCTAAAACAGTTTATTTCGAAAATAATAAACTATCTGAACTGTTTTCGTGTTTGCAATAACACCCATGTTCCAAATTAAGAGAACGTCATGGCATAACTACATTTTCAAAGTCGTAACAAGACCCATTTATTGCTGCCTCTAGTGGAGATCTTAAACAAGTATTCACATCAGTTACTATTAAAAAGCTGACACTGAAGGGTTAGCTGCCATACTTTAGAAGAACAACAATGATACTGACACTGTAGTATTAATTTTTTTTTCAAGTGTTGCCCCACGGAGTTATTCGTGTTTGGTATGTTGTTAACATGACAAACTCAATGCCATTTAGACATATTTCAACTGCCTGGGACCCACAATGTTCGTTCACAACTGCATGTTTACAGTTAATGTCCGCCATCTTTTGTGCGCCGAGCAAATCACATGTATGTTCGCAGCATATCCTATGATTTAGGCTCTGTACGTCTGCGCGAACCTTCAAGTTTGTTTCGTGCATAAACGGCATGTCCTAGACAGTTGCAGCAAAAGGACCTTTTTGGTTACACAGGTCTAATTACTCTATAAACCATCTTCTAATGATTGAAAATCCTGGCGGTAAAATAGATATATGAAATTAGTGGGTAGTCACCCCTGCTATTTTCATAAGAATGGAAAGTATCAAGCAGCATTGTCTGTTGGTTGATGATCCCAATAACATTAAGCGCAATAAGGAAAATGTTATTTTCTTATGTCGTTCACTTTCCGATATTTTTGAGTAATACGATTTCAAATTTTGATATTCAGAGCCTCATTACTACCATTAAGTTAAGACTAAAAGTGCAAAATATCATTTCCGCTTATTTTTTCATAACTTATAATCTGCCGAAGTTTGTCGGTGTTTTATAAAAACACCCTGTGTGCAGGGGCGTCATTTAATGCCCTCCCCCTGTATTTCGAATTGTAAATGTATAAAATACGTCTATGGTTTGTATTTTGTCATTTAAATAATGTTAACTTAAGTAAACGAAAATGAAGTTATGTTATTAAAGTTTATAATTTACATATGCTTAATTAATAAAAAAAGATGCAACAAGGTCACTGTCGCCGAAAAAAAAATCTTGCGTCCCCCCTTTCCAAGAAAAAATGACGCCCCTGCCTGTGTGTATGTGCGTATATGTATATGTATATATATATATATATATATATATATATATATATATATATATACACACACGTACAGCGTTCAGAAATAACGGCATAATAATCACACCACACAAATCCTGCGCTATATTGCTATTCGTGACGTCAACAGACTTGGAAAGTAAATTCATCTGCACATTACGTTCTCGAGCCTCAGGTATTCTCTCATTGTTCACTACCCCATTAGATTCTAGCTTATATTAGGAAAATGTTGCACTGCGTAATGATATTTACAGGATGATTAGTTGAGGCGACATCACAATCACGCGAAAAGAATTTTATCTCAAGATATATTTCTCTAACCTACGTGTATATCCACAGCTGTCTTTATTTTACTGACCGGGCAGGTCTATGACGAGGGATTTTTCTTTTGACTGGGCCGCTCTCAAATGTGTTATTTTGTCCCATAAAACGTCTGTAATTAACAGGTCAACCACAAAAACTCTTTAAGAGCTGTTACTATATAATAATTGATGGCGATCTGCACCAAAAATTTCGTAATTATACAATTTTACCAATTACTTTTCAACTCTTACTCGCTACTTCAATAGTAATTTCACTTAAATAAAATATGTTTTGGTTCTATACATTCCGTACAAGCATATGTCTAAAAAAGGGGTTTTATTGTTTTTGCTACGTATTTTTTATAAAAGAATTCGTACGATACGGATGAAATAATTTAGAGTGAAGGTAAATATATTCAGCTACAGAATAATACCTTTCTATTCTCAAGTAAGAATTGTTTGTATTAAACAATTTATTACCTAATTCAACTAAATTGATGTGTATCTTTGAGTACATGCATTTTAAAATCGATAAATAGAAATGGAGTCATTCTGTAACTCAACACTTTACTTTCATTCAAAATAATTTCATTCGTATCGTTTGAAAAGTTTTTACTTTGGGTAAGTAGAAAAATAGTAAAATAGCTACTTTTCTTGCGCTTGTACGAATACAAGGGAACAGAAGAATATTTAATTTGTGGGACATTAGAATTAGTGAAATGAATAATAATTGGAGACTGTTCGGTTCATTTATAAGAAAACTATTAATTTTTCGTTGCAGAGAGCTCTTAAGGCCAAGATCCATAATTTCTATTGCTTTTACAGTAATTATTTTTTTCATTCTTAAACGCGAGATGATATCGAAAAACTATTGCCCAGTTTTGTTCAAAATTGTCTAAAGTATGTAGCCAAATTTTTTCAAGACCAAAAGTTTTATAGATTTCTCTAATTAGTTTATTAACGAGAATTTCCTTGATTGCATAATTAGCTGAATCCACTGTGTATATTGTCTAGAAAAAAATAGTTAACATGGTGTACACTTTTTTTTTAATTTGCTCTCGTTTAGCGTTTCAAAAATAATTATTGTTAAAGCAGAAGAAATTATGGATCATGGCTAGAGATGATGGTATATGGCGAAAATGTTTTGTGCCAACATAGCCTTGAAAACGATGTAGTTAATTGCAACATGTATGATTGGGTGATATAGGTCTGACGCAACGTAGATGCCTGCAGACTAATAACAGGGATCAAATATTACAATAGCGGGATTCTTATTGGATCAGTGAAATAAGGCAACAGCGCATCGTACAAGAGAAAGCCAGAAATAATATAATAAGCTGAACGTGTGTTTAAATCACGGTCTAAGAGGAAGAGGTCTTGACACTGCCTAAGCTCTCCAGCAGGAGAAAGTGACTCCCTTTTTGTCGCCGAGCGCTAGTAGTCATTTAGTGTAAAATTTGGCTTGTTTACATCTGATGGGTTACAATGTTTGCAATTATTAATATAAAATAATGTTAATGTGGTAAGCTGATATAGTAGTTATATGTTTCTTGTCCGTAAATGCATCGGCATGTGTGGAACTGTTTATATATGTCATCTGAAAAAAGATACTATGTAATATTGTTTCAGTAAACATATTTGACCAAAATTTATTATTTCCTGTCCTAAAAATTTTTAGAACCATTGCAATGTGTGTCGGCTAAATGATTGGAAAATTAAATTTAATGGTTAAAAAAATTTTTCAATACAAATTTGCATTTAAATTTTTTTGCTTTTGTATAATGCACGCAATTCCTATAACAACTTCGCAATTTAAGCTAAGCCAAATACAAAACAATACATTCTTCCACTAAATTACTACTAGCGCTCGGCGACAAAATGGGAGTCACATTTTATTCCCCAGTGTCAAGACATCTACCTTCACAGACCATGGTTGAAATCCAGCAGACAGTCAACTTTTCCCGCAATAAACCATCATCTCTAACCATGGCCTTAATATG
>PNEQ01055904.1:51819-80102 GCA_003012365.1 Medauroidea extradentata
ACCACTACCCTGCCACCATGGCAATTCTGTTTTGTGGGGTCCGCGGCCGAGTAGTCAGACCACTACCCTGCCACCATGGCAATTCTGTTTTGTGGGGTCCGCGGCCGAGTAGTCAGACCACTACCCTGCCACCATGGCAATTCTGTTTTGTGGGGTCCGCGGCCGAGTAGTCAAACCACTACCCTGCCACCATAGCAATTCTGTTTTTATCCCCTGCAAGGTCAGAACCTAGATACTCGCACGTTGGAATCCTGCCGGGCGATGTTGCTGGTGGGTTGGTTACCTCGGTGATCTCCCGTTTCCCCCGCCCGTCTCATTCTGGCGCCTGTATATTGTAGGACCTCATCTTATGTCATCGTTTGGTCCAGCAGATGGCTACGTGCGTTCAGTCTTTTAAATCTGCAGTTCAGATTGTGATACTCTAGTCCTCGGGTAAGCTTCTCATACGATAGCTATTTATTTTTATAATATTTTGAGTTCTTCGGAACATGTCTTATTAACCGCGACCAAATCATTATTTTTCGACTAACTTTTGAATCCTAGTTTGGCGCAGCGGTTGGCCAATAGCTACATCCTTCGCAACGAACCAAGGCAATCCGACTTCGACTCCCTGCGGTGTTGGGCCCAGAATTTTCGCACGTGGGTCAAGTGTTGGACTTTCCCCGTTATCCCGCAGTTTTTCTCTGCATACTATTACTCCTCCCGATCTTCGCATTCAATCGCTTATCCACTGCAGAGCCTTTTCCTTATCATCCTTCGGAGAGACATATCCCAGTCAGAATTCTGCACTTGGGGTGAAATAACTTGCTCTTGGATTTCCTACCCTTACTATATTTACCATAAACCGGGGTTACTTTGCGATATCTTGGAGACTGTACGACTTTAAAATATTATTATTTTGTGGATGTTTAGTAAAATATTTCAATTTATAAGTGGGTCGTTTAAATAAATTGATTATATACCGTTACTTAGCATTGGGTCACTTTTATAGTAAGTATTTATTAAATTCCATATGGATATTTACTATTCGGAGTTTATTGCAAGTAGTTTGTTTTATTCAGGGCTACCATACATTCGAAAAATATTTTTTTTTTTTGTAATTTCCCAAAGTCAACCCACGTGTCGACAGTCACCACCGCTTATGGCACTCAAATCGAGACATTTAATTCTTAAACAAGTAGCTTAAAAGTAAAACATTTTTAATGGGGTAAAATCACCCCTGCTGTCACAAACTTAACCAGGTTTACTTATTTATACAATCCTTGTTTACCTTAAAATATTTTTTTCGCTGTATTTTTCTGTCCCTAGGCCTATGTGTGAAAGTTATTTCATTTTTAAAAGTGTAGTGTTGAAATTCACACTCAAAGCCAGCCCTGTTGAAAAAAAAATTCCATTTTACGTGATTCAAGAGCACATTCGCCCGTGTTGTAGTTTACAGCAGCCAGCCAGCCGTTTTACGCCTCTCTCGCGCCGTTATCCGGCTACCTCGGCGCCGCGCTGGGAGAAACAATAAAACACTTGTCGCCTGCAGAGTTACCCACACCCCCTGTCCTCCACTTCCCCTACGGTCTTCCTACCTCTTTCCCCTTCCTCTCCGTCAACTTACCCGTACTCCTCCCATACACTCACACATCCTAGGAGCTGTTTCGCGTCGCCCCGGTTCCTGATTAACTGCCACTTAATTATTTCGCTGCAGCTCGCAGATGCGGCCTGGCGCGGACAACATGGAGGCTAGTTACTGCGAAAACAAGTGAAGGTAAACGATCCCGCCTCAAGACTGCAACTTAACAAACTCCCGGTACTTGTCAGTACATCTGCAAGCAACCTAGCAGATTTAAATTTCTTGGTATATTTTTTTAATTACGTAAATTAATAGTATTTCGTAAATATCAATACATATTGAACCCTTATGACTGGTTTTAATTATTTATGAAAACGTTCGTTGGTTTTAAACTAAAAGTAGCCTATTTAACCCTTAGAACTGACTGCCGTATAAAAAGTGAAGGCAGAAAATGCATCTCCGTGTTCCAATTTAAGTGGATTTTATTCAATTAGGTTTCCAGAACTTATGGCTCAGCTTTAAAGCAATGTGACATATTAATACAAGATTATGAAAACAATATGGTATTTGTTTTTAACGGTAACTGAGCATTAAAATTTTCATTGTGTCCAAATGATTTTCTGTTTTCTTTAATAAGTATTTTGAAAAATTATTATAAGTCTTAAACCCTCTCTGATAGCTACAACTAAACAGTCTTATAATTATTTGTATATTTTTTTAAGTCATTAGCCCCGTGAATATGATATAGAAAAACACTTTTTGAAAATTCCCAAATTTCTTCCGTAAAATTAAAGAAAAGGCTGTTCTCAAATTCTCGAAGTATTTATAAAACCCAATAGTTTTGAATTTGAATTATGAATTTGTTCAATCTGATATGTTTTATACAGTTAACCAATACTTATAAATACTTAGATGACAAGACTTTCACGTGTATGGCGCGATCGTGAACCTAGTTCAGGTACGTTGTTGCATTTGTGGTCATGGTCTTTCATTTATTTCAAACAATTGCAAATAACACTAATATATTTTTACCAAATGCTTTGAAAATTTTTCAGACAGTAAACAGTCATACGATACACAATTTCGCCAGAGCGTTTTTTTTAAATAATGTACTGTTTTCTATAAAAAAATATTTTGCTTAATTTTAACTTATTTTGACCACAAAATATGTGATATTTCAGGGGCAAACATCTAAAAATCCGTTTGGTGTATTGCAACAGAAAAATTTAGATACAAACGACATAAGTGATAAAACTGCAAGAATGTATTTTTTGATATATGTATTAATTCGCGTTAAAAATATATATTTTCGAAATCACTGCAAAACTAAATACCGAAGTCTTAAAGGCTGATACTTACAGACATAATTTTCTTGATATTTCTTATATATACCATTACACATACTCTTCCAACTAACATAAAATCTTAAAATACGTACATTTATATTCTTAATGTTGTACTTAATAATTGAAATTAATTTTTTTTCAGTAACTGATTTGAAATTTTCCAGCATAAGCCATTATACATAGTAATTAAAATTTTCGCTAAAAACCGAACATTTCAGTATCCACACACATGCGTACATCGATTTTTAGCCTACTTTCCGAAGAAAACCGTGGGCTTATGAGATCACATTTCTCTGTGTGTGTGTTTCCCCTAAAAACTTTTGTACCAGTAGACACAATTTCATCAAACTTTGTTCATACTTATAACTTTTTAATCTGACTTGACTTTTACATATTTCGTTTGCGCCCTATGCATATTTTCAAAATGGCGGCCCTTTAAACATTGATTGATCTAGCTGATATCTAAGGAACTGTGAATTGAAATTTCATTAAATTTGGTACACATGTACTACACACAAATCTGACCTGACTTTTGTGAAGTTTCGATATTTTGTGTTCATAATATAAAAATGGCGGCAATTTTTATACTTTTAGCATAGCATTGCGTATCTTAGGAAATATATTTTATAATTTCACCAAACTTGGTACACATGGACTACATACAAAGCTGACTTTACTATAGTGTATTTCGCTTATCATATGTTTACAGTTTTGAAATGGTGGCCATTTTTATATTTATCTTAGGATTTTTTTTAATGTCATCAAACTTTATTCACATGCACTGCAAACATAGCTGACTTCACTTTTGTGCATTTTTCCCATCCTGTGTGCATATTTTTAAAATGTTGGCTATCTTTACAGTTCTAGCATTGTCACACGTGTATTTGGAAATATTTTTTCCGAATTTCACTAAACCTCGTACACATACACTGCATACAGAACTTACTTGACATTTGTGTTTTTCATTCACCCTGTGATCATGTTAAAATGACTTCTGTTTTAATATTTTTAATGTAGTAATACATATCTTTAAAAAATTTTTTCTGAATGTTACCATACTTGGTACACATGAACTGTAAACAAATTTGATTGTAATTGTGTGCAGTTCGTTCATTCTGTGTTCATAATTTAAAAATTATAACTATTTTTATAATTTTTGTATAATACTACTTATATGATGAAATGTATTCATAACTTTTTGAATATTTGTATACATACTACACAAAAAGCTGATTTGACTGTTTCATTTCTCGTTGATACTTTTGTAATATTTTGAGAACTGCATCTGTTTTTTATTATTGTGGTAGAAAGACCTCTGTAAAAAATTTTTCCCTAATTTTATTAAACTGGGTACTAACAGTTTACTTAGGAAACTAACATATCTTTAGTCCTATATTTCGTGTATAATACGTTTGAATAACTATTATACATATATATTACCATATAACATCAAGTATTTTATCTGTCAGAGTTAAATGTTTTCCACTTTGAGGAAAGTAGGCTTATCAGTTATGCTGGTAATTACTTGTTTGTGTCCGTATCAATATTTACTAGACGCTACTAGATGTCGGACTTATAAAAGGTTTGCAGGTAACCGGGATGCAACTCAGGGTTGACAGTGAACGTCTGACTCAAAAGAATGTTAGTATGTAGTTCAATCAATGTATAAGAGCTACTCAAGGCAAAAATAAATATTTAGGGAGTGGAGTAAACAAACAAAACAAAAAAAACTGTTGTTTAACACTATTTATTAAAATGTGTATTACACATATGATAACAGACTCTGACATAATTTTCAACCAGCTTCACGAATTCGTTCAGAACTAAGTAGCATAACTTTGCTCATTAACAGAAAATATTCTCGTATCTGATAACAGCAAAGTAATATATTTCTCTAGTAATAATTAGTTGTAGATTAGTAATTATCAGCTAATAAATAAATATTTATTAGCTTTGATATAAAAGATAGACTATTGACATCGAAGAAATAATTTTAAGAACTTATAACTTTACAGCAGCAAACATCTGTTGCGTAAAATGTACCGCAATCTGCGATTTCATAGCCACAGGCTAACAGCAGACAAGAATTTTTTTACCGTAAAAAAAAACATATTTACTGTGTGTAGTAAGCTAAATGTAGCGAGACTAGCAGATATGGTACGAATCAGTCAACCTGCATTCCTGACGTCAAGAAACGCCAACTGTGCCGATGTAACCTATTAGTCTGTTTTGTCCACTGTCTGGTAATTGTATATTCCCAGTAACAAGATGAACGAGCCCGTCACGAGGTTATCCTCTTTTATACTCATCTCTCTCTATCTATCTAGGTATTAATTATTCTAATGTTTTAGCATTTTAATGACTGTTCCTGGAGAGTCGGGATGCTGGTTCCTGGAGAGTCGGCATACCAGCAACTCAGCAGTGTTTGGCGGGTTAGCTTACCTCTAAGTTACCGGGCGTAATCACGTCAGCGTTGATTGTGTGTCAAACAGTTGAGTATCGAAATCAGACAATATGGCTGCAAGTAGTTCTGTTGCAAACGGTCGCCGCATTTCTCGCTCCCGATAGGTTTTACTAAGGTTAATTCTAGTACAAGTTAGAAACATCAATGTTAAACGTTTGTCACAGGGAGAATTTCTGCCGCTTAGCTCTGGTATCGCAAATGGGTCCAAACTGACCAATCTCAGAGATTTTCTGTATTTTAAGTTACACAAAATTGATAATTAAAACGCGAAATTGGTTTGTTTTCACTATTTAACTAAATTGAATTACTTCTGTAATTTTCAAACCTGCATAATTTTAATTTTACTACAGTTTCGTATTTTTTGGTCTCTGTGTGATAGCAGCGAAACTAGCGGCAGAAAGATTCCGTATGCCAAACTTTTCCATAAGAAATTACAAGTTGTTTCTTAATTGTAGTAGAATTTACCTTAGCGATACCCAAACTATAGTGAGGGCCGTATACTCAGTAATCGGTGGGCCTTAAATATTATTCGTATAGGGATTGTAGCGAGGCGCAGAAAGAAAATATCAGTTGTTGTTGCAAGTATCTGTTGAGTAAATTGTAGTTTGAGATTACGTTACTTTGCTAAAGGTAATTCGCGGAGTTGTAAGCACTTAAATACCATATCATGAAATTGTTTAGTAAAAAGGGGTGTTCAAAACAAATTACGTATCTTATCTTTTCAGCAGATGCAAGTAACAAAATACACTAAAGACAGTTATATTAGATAGGGAACCAATTCGGTAAAACATCTACCAAATTTTGAATTTATATATATTTTTTTTAAGTTGGTTCCTTGTGTCTTTTAATTCTTTTGACCATGATACGGGATGAAATATGGCATAGCTGAAACTTAAATATAGTGTGGAATTAAACTTTTATTTATTTATTTTGTGAAAATTATTGAAGATACTTTTCTTATTCTACTTTTGCAATTCCTCCAGCGAAATTAATGAAATATTTATTTTATGTTATATGCATACTATTCCAACATATCATCACGCTTTATCGTGACCAAAAAACGGGAACCGCAGTAACTTCAAAATGTACATTAATCCAGTTAAGACTACTCTAACAGGTTTCGTTTCACCAGTAACATACATTTGTCCGTAATTCCTAATCATAGAACACTCCGATTTAAGTCCTCTACAATCTTTACACTCTGGTCAGAACACACAATGTTTGCGGCAAAGATACTTTTAACTAAATATATACCACTGCAAACTACCTTTTCTGAAAAGGAAAAAAAATTTCATTTTAAGGGCAATTTAATGGTCGCTATACATTGTGTTTCTATAAAAACAGTTCAATTTTTGTTTCTATGGTAACGTTAATTAAAATACCTGTAATGTAAAAATGTTACATTTAATACCAAACCGCAATATTACGTAAAACACTTTTAAGTAAAATTTAGAAAAAAATTTGCTGTTAAAGAGCAATTTAATTTAAAAGAAAACGTTTAAAGTAAAATGAGATGACGAATACAGAATAAATAATTTTTTTATTCTACTGCCTGCAGTTTCACACGTTACATTTCGTGTGCTAAAAATGGCGACACGGGTAAAGTTGACAATGAAAATTAACTTAACCGCGTCTTAAATGGAACTCGCCCTATCAGGGTTAGAGTTATTTGATACTTTGGTACACCAACGGATCCATATGCTGGTGCAGATTCTCTCACTTGCGGTATACATGTCAAGTTTACAACCAATATTTGTAACCTATCGTCTAATACTGCCAAATACTTATTTTTTAGTAAAGAGAGATTTTATAATTAGCCTATGTGGTTTGTAAACAATGAAAATTAGGTACAATAAGTTACAAGCGTGATTTATATTGGTTTAAGTTAGCTCAAAAGTGGCAATTAGCATTTTGTGAAATGCGGCATGAAACCGTTATTTACCAATATAAAGCTATGCTATAAAATGGTAGGCCTACAACAATACAACCAACTAAAATGGACCCAAATTAAATAATTTATTTTATTGCGCATTCCTTCCTTCCATTAGTTATAGAGATACGGCAAATGCCACGTCACAAATTTTTTAAAAAGGCAGATCTAAAAAATAAAAACACACAGAAATCTTAATTTGCAAGTTAAGAATTTAATTAAATCATTCTAATAGCTCTCGAAATATGAAAAATATATCTTTATATGTTTGTTTAAATGTTTCATCAGAAAAAGCAAATATTTTACGACAACACCCATGTATATCAATTATTGGATGATGAACATTCTATATATTAAATTTGGTTATAGTCGTTACTGTTATCCTCGAAGTATGACATACCTTCTTAATATTTTAATGTTTGCTCTTATTATGAAATGAAGGACGTGTTACTGTTAACCATATTCAAGTCAGAGCTTGGATGATGTGTTACCAACATATAAAATTTGTGTGTGTCGTTCTCGAAATATGAAATAAAATCTCTCTTCATTTATACCGTACTACTTCCCAAAATATACTCTCAAACATTCAACAATCGTACGTGGAATACTAGGAATATAAATGTTCCTTCTGTCATACGATTCACCTTACTTCGACAAAGCGCCAACTATTTTGAAACGCCATCGTTTTGGAAAAAGGCACTTAAAATGAACAATTAAAGTCAGGTGGTTTAGCTTTATTAAAGTGGGTGTACCGAGATAGATGCATTTCTGTTGCTGGGTTCAAAGATGTTTAGAAGGGACTCACATACGCACACACAAAGGTATGCAGACGCACACATGTATAGATAGGAAGGTGATCTCGTGTTCGTGTTTTTTCTTTGGGAAGTAGGCAATACGAACTGCACTCGAATAATTTTTGCGTGATTTTCAAACGCAAGTATTATCGTTGTAACATTACACATTCTGCAAGAAAATAGTTAGCAATTATTAATATTTTTCTATTTCAGCTCAAGAATATGTTAAAGTTACAACAATCTCGTGAGTGAATAAATTTATTGGAAATATGCCACATTGTTAGCATTCTACATTGATTTAATTATTAACTTATTGTATTTTTTTATTTTATCATTGAATTTGAAACTAATACTACGAAATTTCGCAGTTTATTTCTACAAAGCTTCCTTACGGGAAACTACGTTTTAAAAATATTATAAGATTCCGATCAACACACCTATTTTGTTTAATTGTCAAACGTGACTGCAAAATATAAAAAATAAAATTGTATTAAACGTCATAATAATAATTTTAAATTTAGTTCATCTTCTTAAAAACTACCTGAGAGTTCGTTTCAAAATTGTAAACTATTCTGTAATATTTGGTAAGAGTTTTCCACAATTGAATTCCCTATACGTAGCTAGAAAGCAACAGCGCACACTGATTGTCCTGTGTACTATAACAAAGATGTTGGAAGGGTCCAGATGGAGCATGTCGCCGGGAATTGTAACCAAACAAACGCTTGACTTGGCTGGTATCAATATGGCCGACTAATTGAAATATTGAGGAAATATTAGTTAGTAGGTGTGTAAACAGGGCTAAAATACAGAGTTTTCAACCTAAAACATCAATTGAAGAGCATAATATATTAATTTACCATAAAAATACAAATCTGATGTGTACTGTTGAGGTTAAAGCAGTATGGCGGCTGGCTAATATGATGGCTACCTCTCCCCCCTCGCCTACATTCAGACGTTATGCTACCCCGGTGTACTGTAATGTCGCTATAAATAAGCCACTGAAACATCGTGCAGCCTTCCCGTCGGATATTTGTCTTCAAGGCGTTCACGTGGCAAAAAATCATAATTTTGTAGGCTATTTGCACGGCATAGTGACCGCTTTATATAGACGTTACTTGTGATTACATTTTCCACTTGTAAAATGTTTTTCACTCTCGTAGTTTTCCCATTGTGACACGACAAAGTCAAAATTTGCAAGTTACGGGAATATGGTAATAACAAAAACCAAGTGCCTTACTTGAATGAAATAACACAGACTGAAATGAGGTATTATGAGCAATATGCTAAAGTATTTAAAATCACAATGAGATTCCTTCGCACTTAAAAAAAATCTTAAAAAATGATGTCAATTTACTTCATTTACTGCAATGTTTACAAAAATACAAAATGACTGCTGTGTGTTCTTAAATATTGTAGCATATTGCCAACAATATCTCTTTTCAGCGTAAATTATTTAATTCGAGTAAGACATTTCGTTTTTGTTATTACATGCTCCCGTAACTTGCAAATTTTGACTTCGTCGTGTCATAATGGGAAAACTACGATAGTGAAAAACATTTTACAGGTGGAAAATCTAGTCACAAGTAACGTCTAAAAAGCGAACACTATGTCGTGCACATATAAAATTATGCATTTTTGCCATGTGAACACCCTTAACGGGGATCAGTACCCGGCATTTCGGAATAACAAAACTTCTGCATTTAGTTTGGCCTACAATTTTTATATAGTGTTTTATGCTGCGAGGAGCCACGGCGGCCAAGTGGTCAGACCCAATGGGTTCGGTTCCCGGATTTTTGCATGTGGGAATCGTACCGGACGATGCCTCTGACCGGTGGGTTTTCTCGGAGATCTCCCGTTTCCTCCACCCGTATCATTCCGGCGCAGCTCCATACATCATGTCACCCCTCACCAGCCTTAAACAGCTAGATATTAAGCGCTCACCAAAACCTCTCACTCACTTTATACTTCAACAAGGGTAGAGGGAATAGTTTCTTACATTGTATACAGTTGGCATTGCTTGATTAGCACTGCTTTAACTACTCCTGTGACCATCCGTAGAAAATAAACTTTCTTCCTCCGTATGTTTAATAGTCAAAAACTAAGACAGGAAGCGAAGGTCCCTCAATTCGGTAATGCATAAGAAGCTAATATCCATGCCATGACAGGCGGGTAATTATAATAAATTTAATTGTACGGCTAAAATTTAAGAAAAAGGAGATGGCAAGTACTGATCCCATGTAACGTGACATTGAGCTGTGACCCTATATTTTTTAATTTAATGCTAATTTACAGAGACCATCCAATACACACCTCTATTTTAGTTGCATAGTATCCAATTAGAGATCGAAAAAAATATTTGGTTCACTGGCCTCACATACAAAATTCGCTTTATTTTCTGACAGCTGACTAGACTGCAAATGACTATAGGCTTGTTCGGCGTCTCCCGCTCGCCAATATTGTCGTGATTTGCCGCGGAGAATGCTTACACGGTAGAGAGGCCAATCTTTGTAAAGAAGTAACACACGTCAACGACAACACATAAAAGTTCGTGGCCAATTGAATCACAGATTATGCTCTGATATTTAAAGGAAAGTGAAATTTAGTATGCTACCAAATGATAACGTGAATTTCCCATGTGTGTACCAATAGCAGGCTGCATTCCAAGTCTGTATACTAAAAAAGACATCAGCAATTAATTGGCTATTTGCGGACACAATGCAGCCCCATTATTACAAATAGGAAATTTCGCGAAAAGATTTTGGTAGCACTTTGTTTCAGTGCCTTACGTGCGCACCTGCACCTCGGTTTTGTGGTCAGTGATTGGATGCCATAACTCCCAGCGTGTGGAGGTTAAACCCGCAAATCACAGACCTGATGTGTGGCGGTTATCCGTGTACTTATTGGCACAGTCAAATGAATAACAACTCTGCACAAAAACTCTCTGCCAATATACATGAAGTTGAGCTGCAAGTGTGCACGTAAGACACTGAAACAAAGTTGAGCAAAAATCTTTTCACCAAAAATTCCCGCCCCTAACCATTATTGATAATTCATTTGGTTTCTCGTTTATTAATACCTAGATGCCATTCAAGAAATTTCAAATGTAATTAGGACCAAGCAGGAATATGAGGCGAGCTGACTGGTCTTTGAATTATATATTGTATACAAAATAAAACGCCAATTTTTTAGGGGCGTGTAAATTATTATGTTTTAATGATGTCATATTCTGGAAAACCTGTTTTCGACAGTGGTGAAGATTTTTAAAAAGGTACCGTCAACTGGAATTTCTTGGGACTACAGAGAAACCTGGAACATTTCTTCTGGAATTTTTATTTCACAAACGGCAGTCGTAAGAGTAAACCGAAGCAAAAGAAAGCATAATCGAAAATGTCCATCTAAAATGATCAGTACGATTTATCAATCAGTGTTGCCACATACGAAAATAAATTGTTGGCATAATGTCCCAAATTATCTTGCTGTCCAAATAACTTACGCTGAAGGTATTTATAGCTTTCTTTCTGTTATAATAGTGCTATTCAACCACAATCTGAAATGTGTTTTCTTTTCTCAGCTAAGCATATTTGGGGCAAATTTTTATAGCTGCATTGAAAAACTTTTTTTCAAGCGGAGGTTTACGATCAAACTGACAGTCAAAACTGGTTTCAAACCAGTTTAACATTTTAATAGTCGAAATAAAATATTAACAGTTGCTATGGAGAGCAGATTGATTAAATTGCGCAAGGATTTACATAATGATTTTTTGCTGTCGTGTATGTTTTTTTTTTTTTTTTTTTACCAGTGGCACATATGTAGCTGGAACAACATTCCAAATATCCAGATAAGTATTTAAAAATTGAGAAAAAAAACATTCTGCGTTTATTAAATTTTTTATGTATCGCACAACCGCAGAAACGCGGATGAGTTTATATATATATAGTCGAATAAAATTGACTTCGAGGGAAAATAAATATCTCCTGGCAAAAGGAAACTCCGAAAACATCCACGTGCGAATATGGATGGCTTTTCATTGATGTTGTAATCGCTTCCGTTTAGAATACGTCCAGCGTTTTTCCCAGGGTTTTTAGAATTTCCACAACACAAGAGTGACATATGTGAGCGGTGGCGTTATCTGATGGCATTGATACAGTAAGAACAATAGGGTTTACAAAATTTGTACGAAGTTTTATGTTGTGTACGGTGGCCAACATTCTCCCTCGTAGTAGTTTTATGCCCAATTATAGTAACTGTTTCACTCAGATTTGTAAAACCTTGTTAGATAAAGAAATGACAATTTCGCGATTTTATTTACATGCATGTTACAATCCGCTGTCCTATGCATATTCAAGCCCCGTCTATTTATTCATTGTATGCTGTTCCAGTGAGAAACAGGTTGAGTATACACAGGTAAGTGGATTCTTACATGGATTAGCTTTTCCTTTCAATTCTTGTAGGTATACTCAACGTAGTATTTTTTTCACACATGCATGAAAATAATATATCTACGTACAATATGTTTGGTAATTATTGGTACAAACGAAAGGGGTGTGTCGAGGATGATGAAACAAGCAAATAATGCTAGTAAGCATTGGTCCGGAAAACAACCGTTTTCCCGTTGCGATGTGTGGACACGTGCAAACGTGGCAATATTGCAACACTGTTACCGTCCTCTGTACCAGGCATGCATTATGGTGCTCCGGCATATTTCCGCGTGGCTGTTAGAAAACACGTCACACATATATTCAACAACCGGTGTATCGGTCGTTGCTTTCGAATATCATGGCCTCCCAGGTCCCCCGACTTGAACCCGTTGGATTTTTTTTTTTTTTTTTCGTGTGGGGATGTTTAAAAGCTTTGGTGTATGTCAGACCTGTTGATAGCGTCCACGAACTACAGGAACGCATTGTGGATGGTTGACACTGCATTCGAAACACGCATGGAATTTTTTAACGTGTACGGGCATATATGCGAAGACGTGCTGAAGCCTGCCTTCACATGAACGGCACCCATTTTGAACCCTTGTTGTAAAGTCTTCGTCCACATGTACAGCATTTTGACGTTTTGATCCTCGATAACACTGATATTATAACGTTCCTCTGTAACAAAATTTATAGTATTATTTGCTTGTTTCATCGTCCTCGACACACCCCTTTAGATCGTACCTACAATATATAGCTATAAATAAAAAAAAGGTAGTTGTACCTAATTTTGTTTGTTGGGTGTTCTACGTGCCCATAAACAGATAATTTGTCTTTATAAAGATATTAAGAATCTGTCCATTAATCGTCTAGGGAAATTTTGAAACAATCAGAAAATCTGAAACGAAGGTGACTGGATCAGAAATCGAACATAGATCCTTCCAAATGCAAAACGAATGCTTCAGGACTGATCCACCACGCTAGATGCTGCAACACTTCGCTTTGCAACCAATATATTAATATCGACGTGCGAAATTCGCGTTTATTTTCTGGCTGCAGACTAGACTGCAAAAGGCTGTAAGTTCTCTCAACGTCTCTCAATGGCTCACAATGTCGTGGCCTGCTGTACAGGTGGCTTCTGACCAATAAATATAAGATACACGGCAGAGTGACCAATCCCATACAACGGACATCACATAGAGGATCGAGGAAAACTAACTCACAAATGGTTCTCAGGTAATGAAGACCTGTGGAATCTAGTCTGACACAAAATATTCACGCGTATTTTGTATGCCTCTCTATATATAAGGGTGGCTGGTGTCTAGAACTTGCAAGGGCAAACATGTCGATACTCTTTTTAAAAGGCCAGTAAATGCGAAATGTTGGTAAGCACGTTATGTTAGTGCATCATTCCATTAACAGTTAATTACATTGCGCTGCTTAAACAGTTCGCTACCAGCTCTGCAGAAGTCACAAATTACTGAGTTTATATTTTCGAACATACGTTCTTATGTGATGAACATCTGTGTACTCAAGATCAAAGAAGCTACTTATTAGCTTCTCACTGACACGGAGATACCACGTGACTGGGTTTGCATTTACTTGCTACTTAAATATTGGCTCAGTACTCTAGGCGGTGTCACATAAGTCAAGGAACAAATGGTATGAAAGTAACACAAACATAAACTTGTTCGAAATCTAGCTTCTTCCCAACAGAAAACGTGAAGTTGTAAGTTCTCCATAAATATTATATAAAAATCATTATAGTTCCTACTTCAAGCATCTATCTTCGGGGCTATGTCAGTTCTACGACCTCATCAGTTGACAGAGCATCTTTTCCTCTCCCCACTACGCTAAAGGTTATGCGGGGCGGTGACAAATGTTGGATGATATGGCCAATAGAATTTCGGCTTTATGTCTGGTGTACGAACTCGTCACGTCTCGTGGTAGCCAATGGGAGGAACGATGCACAAGCTCCAATAAACGGTGCATATGGTTTATGGACAGGGTAAAGGGAAGCCAACAGGCGGTGCGTGTGGTTTTGTAGAGGGTAAGAAGTGTGGGAGGTTCTACGACCTCAGCAGTTAACAGAACATTTTTAGAGAAGGTGTGCAGAGTGGTTAGTGGAGGGAGTAAGAGGAAGCGTAGGGAAACGTTCGGTGAAATGACGAGGTAGTAGAAGTGACCTTTTCCGCTATCTTCCTTAACACTCTAATGTGAGATTTCAAATTGTAAATGCAGAAAAGTATGATGTTTTCAACGTCAGTTTTATGCTACTAAATTTTTGTGGCATGGGTGTTTCATTGTGGTAATTAAGGCCCACATATTTTTTGTACGTATTGTCCACTATGAAAATATTAGGTCACCTATTGAAATCATATTTAAGTGGGTCGCTGACGGAAAAAAGGCCCACCTGTTGAATGCACTGTGTAAAGGCGATGGCGCAGACGGTATTATTACAAGAGCGAACCTTAGTGACTAAGGGCCGAAACTATAGACTTCTTTCGAATGACAACCAAATGCTCACCAATGCTTTCTCTGTGGGGATAGCAGTTGGTTGTCATTCGAAAGCCGTTTATGGATACGGCCCTAAGTGTTCCCAGGTCACGATCACGCAACACAGCCACAGGTATGAGAAACCCTTAAAAATGGCGTGGACTTTGTTTCGTGGGTTTGTCTTGAGTTTTATAATAAAGGCGTTTTAGAATGCCTGATAATCAGTTTTCTCCTAAATTTCTTAATCATTTATTGACTTGCTAAGCCGTAAATGTATGTCAGTTTATTAATTGTTTACGTGGTATAGTTATAAACGTGGTTATTTCTGACACTGTAAAAAGATAATAGGGACCTATGGAAAATCAACTAATCTGTATAATTATGTCATATTGACAGTGAATTTCCCCGTCTCAGTTATAGGGAATACGAACAAAAACGTTAAGCATGTACACAATTCCCAGTAGACTATTAGTGTTACCCTAATTTACTCTAAGTAATGAAACTATATATATATAATTTCTGTAAATTATAGTGGCTACCAAGCATTGCCAAAAATAATCTATACGGTGTAGACTATACAGCATGCTAGCAACGTCCGAAAACAAACAGTTCGTGAGGATTGGCGTTCGGCAGATAGTCCCGAATTGCGCAAACCATAACCAACCAATGTTCGTGCTAGCGGGAATTCTCCCAGGAGAATATTATTTTGTTTAGTTTTTTTTTTCTCACACGGCGAGCTCTGGAATCACCGATACACTCTCCCTTACCCTTACAAACCTTGGCTTCGCCTTCCTTTTCCAGGGAAACTCGCACCTTCAGAACCTTCCCCTTCCCGTTTTCCCTCTTTACCACTCGGCTCCGCCGGAACTAATCCCAGGGGCTCCTAGAGTTTCACTCACCTAACTTATATTCACTAATTACTTTGGAGCCGGCTTTTGTCCTCCCGCAGCCAACTTTATACCCTATCCGGCCTCCCCTCCCCCCTCCAACCAAAGCATCGAGCACCACTGACCGACTTCTGGTCACCCCTGGTCCCATGTCGCTATAGCGGCAGGACGGCACGGCGCGCTTCAACCCCGCCTAACTTCTAACCATCCGCACTTCTGTGGCATCGCGGGTGTTTTTCAACTGTCCCCATGGACGTTCTTCATACATACATACTCTGCAGTGTTGCCAGACGCACAAGGGATCTGCGCTGAGAAATGCTGCGAAACAATCTCTGAAAAAAAAAAAAAAAAAACTTATTGGTCACCACAAAATATTTTGTAATTATGGACCTTACCAATTTTTTTTTTTTTTTTTTTGTGATGACTTCCAAAAAGTTTTGCGCTACGCACATCTACACATTTGAGTTTTCATTTCGTTCAAGCATATTAATATTTGGGCTACAACATTTACAGCAAAACTTTATTGTGGTACATTATTTTAAAAAACGCACTGGCAAGAAATGTTCCTTCCATACCACGGTCCCAAGACCATGACAAATCAAGCAATACTAAGGCCGTGATCTTTAATTTATTTTAAACAATTGTAAAATAACTCGAATATTTTTTCACGAAATGCTTTGAAAAAATTTGAGACTGTATACATTTATACGATACACAATTTTGCCAGAGCGTTTTTTTTAATAATGTACCGTTTGCTAGCAAAAAAAAAATATTTTGCTTAATTTTGGCCTACTTTGACAACGAACTATGTAATATTTCAGGGGAAAATCTAAAAATCCGTTTGGTGTAATGCAACACAAAAATTCAGATACAAACAATGATATATAAGTGTTAAAACTGTAAGAATGAATGTTTGATATATGTATTAATTTGCGTTAAAAATTATTTTAGAAACCACTGCAAAACTAAAGAGAGAGGTCTTAAGAGGAGTCCTTCGCGGTGTCAAATTTCCACCTTCGACGTGTGGGAACAGTGGAGTGATAAGATCCAGTGTTCCATGCTACACGGGAAATATATCGCCTCTATTCACAGCGCGCCAATCTGGCGTGCAAGGTTTGCGTTGGAATTTTTTCTCTATGGGAATTTATGCGGTGACTCTAATATTTTATTTTTGGATAGTATGAAGTAAAGACCAACGCATGTCTCGCGCTTTACACTTTACGAATTCAGGTAATATTTTCGGAGTTACAGCAGTCTAAAAAAACCCGCTTAGAGCCAATTTGAGAGGCCCGAAAATCACGTTTCTAACAAGCGTGCTGAATTTTTGTAAAACATAGAAGCATAGTTTCAAGTGTGTGTTCTTTTCGTATACAATCATAATATGAATAAGTTAAGCAGTTTCACGTAAAAAAGAATACGTGTAATACGCTGCAACGCCGTCCATGCGCCATGGAGGACTCCTCTTAACAGCAATGGCGAAGCGTGGACGTGTTCCAAGGTAAAAGCAGTGTGAGATCTGACTATACACTCTGAGCATGAGGTAGTTGTGCTGCTGAGACCTAGGTGTATTACTGAGATAGTTTCTCCCCTCTTACAGGAGTGTACTTGCCCCTACCAGTCAAATAGATCCACAGACAACCAAGAGAATCACCGCTTGCCCTATATCACCTCATGCTTCGCCACTGCTAAACAGTAACGTTACAAAAATGTTTATGAGGTCCGTATTGAAAAACCTTTTTGTGGCCATCGCAAAACAGTTACTTTCTGTGTAACCAACCGAGTGAACTATACAGGATGTTTGGTAATTATAGGTACAAACGAAAAAGGTGCGTCGAGGACGATGAAAGTAAACATAGGTCCAGAAAACGACGGTTTTTCCCGTTACGATGTATGGACACGTGCGAACATGGCAATGTTGCAACACTGTAACCGCCGTCTGTACCAGGCACCAGTAAAAGCTTTAATGTATGCCAGCTCTATTGACAGCGTCCACGAACTACAGGAACAAATTGTGAATGGTTGCCACTGCAATCGGAACACACCTGGAATTTTCTACCGTGTACGGGTATCGATGCGAAGACGTGCTGGAGACTGCCTTCACATGAACGGCGTCTATTTCGAATACTTTTTATAATGTCTTAGTCCACATGTGCAGCATTTTGATGTTTTGACCCTCGGGAAAACTGGCATTATAGCGTTCCTGTCTTAACATGTAATGTGTCATATTTGGAAAACCGCTGGTTTCCAGAACTACGTTTATTAGCATTATTTGCTTATTTAATCGGCCTCGACACACCCCTTTCGTTTCTACCTATAATTACCAAACATCGTGTATATTTGGATGGTAGATTTTTTTTGTACGTTAAGCGAAAATTGTTCGTTTCTTAAAAAAAAAAAATACAAAATCTTTCAATATGTGCGTTTTGTTGCTATGTGACGTGTTGCGCAACTGATAGTTTCTGCGTGTTCAAACTGTCAGCAATAAAACATATTGGGAACTTTCTGAAGACGCTACGTAGTCAATTTTCAGTGGCTTAAAGCTGATTTTACAACCTAATGTTCATACACCAAGAAATACTACAATTCTTTATCACTCATTATATGCCTGTTTCCTCATTTGAAAATTCTAAAAAAGTTTGGGTTATGCAAACAGTAAAAATTTATTAAATATATTGATACAATATTTCGCAAGGGCCTTATTTTTCTGTGAGTAATATGCACTACACTATGTCAGTTATTTATGATGCTAAATATTTTAACGTTTCCTGTATTTTCTCGAAGAACATGTATTTATTTGTTTACGAAGTATACATTTTTAACAACCGAAACGGTATTTTATAATGATGAAAGAGAAAAAGTTCAGCAGAATAGATTTTTTAATGCGCCTGAAATTGGTTTTCTTCAGGCCACAAGACTGTTTGAGAAACACGCAGCTAGGGTTCTCCAGGGGATTGCTGATATGAATAGAAGAGTTTTAATAAGCATAGTATGTGAAACTTGTGTTCCATCACAGTTATTAAGGACAGTAGAAACTCTTATTACAGATGAAGTTCGAAAAGCATATTTTATGGGGTATTACGAGAAACAAAAGAGAAACAAAATATAGTATGTGAAGTGAAGTAGTGAACCGAAACCTGTGATTATTTTTGTGAAATTGTATTTTCTAAATTAAGTGTTTTAATATGTTTTGAAACTAGCTGTAAGCTCGCCCTATACATTTTCTTGAAATATCATTCAAACATGTTCGTTAAGGTGAACGGTTGAAGGAGATGTTCATGAATGGATGAATGTTAGCACTACTGTGACTTAATCCTTCTGTGTTTGTTGAAACGTTTTACCAGTGATCCTCGAAATGCGATTATTTGCTTTCAATTATTCATGATGGCCATCACGTTGTACAAATACGGGCGTTTATTGAGCAGTAATCTTTTTCAGAGGTATTATCATTTTTAATACACTGTTAACACACTGTTTTATATTCATTAATTCATTATATATATTTATAAGTGTGTAGGATAATATTATAGAACTGTACTTTTGTTAGCATAAATAAAAATATTTTGTCGTAAGTGTAAGTTTTTGTTTAATATACAGTATTAAATATTTTAGACACATTTATTAATACTTGTTTGTTTGTCTTTCTCCGATTTTCACCGCTAACGAAATCTTTGAACAGATAGTTCAGGATACGAGCTTACGTATGTCTATGACTTTCTCAGCTTTTTAATCGATGTGCGTCTTTCATCTCATTTATATTTGTTTCTTCTTAATTTACTCTTCTCAACGAGTTCCTTGTACTGGAACAAAGTGGTAACATCTGTCGAATTTGAGGTACCTGGAAGTAATGTGTTACGTGAAGAGTTCTGTGTGTCAAGGTTGTTTCAGTTTAGGCACCAAATTGTCTTCTTTTTTTCTGTGATATTATTCTTTATTAATTTTGCTTTTATTGTATGTTGGTCTCTATGTTTTATATCTATTCGAAGATTCAGTTATATTCTCTCTCTTCAAGCGTGTTATCTGAACCACCCTCTTTTTTACATGGATCATTACAGTATATTCCTTCGACTTTTTAACATCCTTCGGTTATTTACCTTATTTACGTGTACAGGCGTATCGCCTTTAGTCCTTTAGAAATTACTTCTTTATGCACTTGTTGTTGAGAAACTTCCGTTATTCGTCTTACGCACTTAGCATCATCATTTGCTTTCATATACTCTGCCACGTTTAATTTCGTGAATCATCTGATGTTTAAATTTTTTTGGTTCATCAGTGCATCTATTTTCGCAAGTATCCTCGGTGTTCTACAGTATGAACATAATGTTGTGTCTTATTACTGGAATGTCAGTATAGCGACTTCTAACACACTAGTTATTTTCTATCAAAAAAGTTACATAGTTGTAACATTGCGTTCAGGAGGCAAATGCATCTTCCATTTATTTCCACAGTTAACATCTTGTATTTCTTGTACATTACAAACGACTCGACAGAATTACATTTTCTTCGCCATTTGTCCCATTCACAATCATAAACATATTTGTTTACATAGCTTCAGTCACTGAAAATCACAGCAACTTAGTTGCCATGAATCGTAAAAAAAATATAATAATCAATGTCACACATTACACATAATGCACAGGTTGAAATATAACTTAATTATTTACGGAACTGTACAACCACGTGTAGCTATAGGAAAATAGAGGAAAATAACATGAGATATCGATTTAGCTTCAAGATATTCGTAACTTTTTTCTTTTAACAATTTTATTTGAAATGTGAAAAACCACGTTTTTGCAAATTACGCCTATTTTGTGTGCCCAATAATAGTGAAAGTACGGCGCTTCTACGTGAGCGAAGATTGTTTTCTAACTCAATTTTAAAAATGTATGCAGTTACACCCCTTGATCATGTTATACAGCAAATGGACAAACAATTGGATAAAGCCTATTAAAATATATAACCATGACTAACAGTGCAAGCCCCTAGTTCGCTTCTAGAACTGCTGAATGTCACCGAAGAAAGGATAACTACAGCTCCTAAAAGGTTTACGAGGGACTTTTGTATCATTCGTTCTGCAAGTAATCAGATTCCGTTAACGACAATGAACTTAAAAAGAACTTACTAAGCTTTCATCTAAAACAGACTACAAAGACCTGAAAACATCGAGGTGAGGCGATTAACGGGAGCCACTCAGATGTAAGACTTCATCCTCTTACTAAGGAAACTGTTATAAACAATGCCACTCAATTAGATATTGTAATATGCGTATTGGTAATCGACGTTGCCAGCAGCGTCAGATGAGGCTGGTCACATAGTACTTATTTGTCAGGAACGCTTTTTTGTATGTAATCTCGTCGACAGCGAGTCATTAGGCAAGGAACCAGTGGTTCCGATCAACAGGAACGAGGGAAGAAGAATATCATGGCCTTTAGTTGTAAACCATCCCGGCATTCGCCTTGAGTGATTCCGGGAAACCTTGGACAACATAAATAAGAACAGTCGGTGTCGGGGGATGGTACTCACTCAGATCCTCCCGAATGAGAGTTTAACGTGTAATCACTGTGCCATCTCGCTCGGTTATTGTGATAATGATGGGTTCGACAGAGTAGTACGATATCAATGCCCATACAATTTTTGAATTTACTATTTTGTTCTTGTCCGTGTCAGAAAACTGTCTGAATCCCACATCTGGGTGGAACACTCCGGACATAAACTAGGTCAGACGTTGGCAACAATGTGAAAAAGAAATCACCAGATAAAATTGGAGTTTGCCAATGTTCTACATATCTTCCCAATTTCATTATTTTCGTACCTCGATCTTTTTTAGTGGTTGCAGATCGTTCGAATATACCCTACTTGTTTTATTCCTGGCATACCGTTTTGGTGCTGAAAGCTCATTTGAGAGTGGCATTCCAGTAAGAAATCACTACTACAGGTCGAATTTACTTACTTTTTGTGGAAATTCTATGCAAAGTGCGTCCATCTCGGTCGTTCAGCGAACAATTTTGTTTACGCTGGTATTCATCGAATACTTTTTCTCTTGTGATCCTACATGCCGTCATAATATCTGATACCGAAATTTGTTACGCACGATAAACATAAGGTACCGTGGCCATAGACGACTAAGATATACCACAGCTACGGAAGTACTCGCCTTACGGATTATTTAATTTTGACGTGTTTAAATTCAGAAAGATTTGGCTTGATACAGTGACAACTGTGAAGAAGAACTGAATATTGTGGAGTTGTACAGGCAGCGTCATCTACATACTTCACTAATATAAACGTTTCTGTCCGTGAATTCAGTTCACGATCGGTTTCCATAAGTTTGTCCATCTCCAGTAAATGTTAGGAAAGTAACTAACCTAAACGTAGTATGGGACAGTTACCATACTTCCCTTTGTAAATATCCAAATTTTTTGATGTGTTACAATATAAACTTAATTATATACCTGAATGTTCTATAAAATTAAGGTTTAGGAGTGCTACTATGGGTGTCTGGGAAACAATTCTACAATACCTACTTTCTTAGCGCTCCTATAAGCATGTACGGAAAATTTACAAGCTATATTTTATAGTGTATAGAACTTTAGATGCAGTGCCCTCGTCGATATACGACTGTCACGTGTGACAAAATAGCCTGTACAAGGTAAACGTGCGTTATTTCACTCAGGTAATCCTACAAGGCCAATCATTCAATTACATGCTTTCAGGAAATGTGGAAAGAGTTAATACATTCTAAGTAATAGTTTATTGCGTGTTGCTTACATGAGTGTGTTACGAAACACTTGTTACGTACTATTATTGACATGTTTACACTTTTATTAGTCTATACGGCGTAACAACTTCGAAAAAAAAATATTATTAAATAGAATACTAAAGTTAAGTGATATTTGTTGCGTCAAAACAACATGCAATGGGTATAGCAAAATTTTCTCACCTGGATTTTTCTATTTGGGTAAATTTAAAAAAAAATAATAATGATTCAAAGCGTAACTGCTTGTTCCGTGCACCGGAATGAACTGTGTCATGGAACTCCGTAAATATACTAGTTATTTCTGTAGGAGAAAAAAATACACAACTTCGTTAATATAATAAATATCTTAAATTACTACAATTGCATAAAATTAAACATATTTATATTCTGGCGTCCCTTCGCTTGAAACAAATAGCTCTAAGTACACAGGCAATCAACAGTGGGTTTCAATCATAATCAAAAGTAAAGCCTTTTGGAGCGTGAAAACTTCAATAAAGTCTAAGCTAAAAAAAGTTAAATGTTTATAATAAACTCAGTAAGTTTAATTGAAGGCAATACTTTTATTATAAACAGAACATCTGTAGCAGTACACATAGGAACCAGCCAATTATTAAGAATTGTCCACTGTACTGTACTTACATAAAATGAATGAAAGGATAAAAAAAATCGTCCATGCCCATTTTAACTATTAGTGTAACCTAGCTGAAGATTATTCAGTGTGTTAACATTAGTCGTCTAAATGGTGAGCAGAGGTATAATAATAGTAATCATGCCTTCCCTTGTCAATCTCTTGCTATTTTACCTTCGTCTTAACCACCAATGAAAACATTTTTCCAATTCTCACCTCAAAACATGAGCTAAATCTGATACGAACTGACTTCAGTTGCAGTAACTCCAAGAATATTAATCAAAGTTTATTCTAATTTTTAAAATACAGCATCTTTTCATTTATCTTATTTCTCTTTACTTCGAGGTATTCTGTACATTCTCGCCAGAATTAATTTAAATACATTTTCTGAAGAAATCAAATTTCTATAATTGTGTGTGTGTGTTTGTGTGTGAATACACGTGTGACCTTACATACACAACTGCATGCTTGTAAACATGAGTACTTAATTACGTGCATATTTACATTAGGCCATAGTAACACGACGACTTGATTTACTAAACAATTTACCGAAAATTTTAACAGATAGTATTTGAATTGCTAGAAAAAATGTCGTTTAGAGACAGGTTCATACTTAGTCCTTATTTGATCAATGTTTCTGGGATAAAGTATTTTTCACAAAATCACGAAATTATACTGAAATTTAATTAAATTTGAAACAAATAAGAATTAAATTTCGTAATATCCCCTCTACTCACACTTAATATAAATATTTAAAAACAATGCAAACTTGTTTCACGCGAGCTACGCAGATACTTTAAACCGTCTCGTACGATAATAATTTTCCATATTTAGCAAATCCCACCAATCTGTATGCGAATTTTAATTAGAGAGCGCGATAATTTTATTTGTCATGTAAGGAAAAATATATTATCAGTACTGTAGTCTGGTAAATTTAGCTTTATTTTATAATGTGGTCAGCAGTAATGTACATACTAGATTTTCACCGGACTGTAGACCTTCAGTTTCAAATTTGAATTGGAAGGAACATAGGAATAAGACAGTTAATGTCTTCCAAAACCCCATGTTAATAAGTCAGCGTGTTAAAAAGACTTTTTTCCGCTTCGGAAATTCTGCAAAAAAGCCGTATTTGTTTATTACCGAAGCGGACGAAAGCAGAGGAAGGAAAAAAATTGCGAGGATATTTATCTCTCTTTTAATTTCGCGACTCGCCGTAAGCTGCATCTAGTCGCCGTTCAAGCGTGGTCGTACTCCGAGATTATTATTCTTGTTTTTAATTTGTGGTATAGCGTGGTTGGGGAGTTGGTCCAGTAGTGTGTGTATAGCAGCGAGAGGGGTTGGTAGGGAGAAAGTGTGCAGGGTGTGGGGTGTTAATGTGTCGCGGTGGGAGAGTCCAAGAGTAGTGTCGAGGGGGGTGGACGGCAGACGAGGCAAATAGAAGAAGGGATGGGGGTGTGTGACATTCCCATGGGATATTTATCTCCGTCAAGCCAGGCGAGCGTGTCGAGAACCTTCGCCGAGTGTGCCAGGCGGGAAATGTCTTTTAATTACCCCCCTCACGCACACGCACACACACATACGCGCAGGCGCCTACAATATCTGACTGCTATCGGAAACACATCAGACGGCGGTGATTAATTAAAAGCACGGTGTGGCGCCCGAGTAAAACGGTAGGGGGTGGTTTCGGGTGTATCGAAGGGGAGGAAGGGGTTGCTGTGTGTACGTACATGCTGCCGTTGACCGCGGCCCGCCTTTGTACACGAAAAGCGCGTGTAATGACGCTTGCATTCTTTCAACCCTCCCCCCTGTCCCTACCTCTTATACCCACAACACCCTGGACACCAGCAACCCATGACGTCATCCCTTACATAGGGTGTTTGGCGCCTTTAACCTACAATGTACGAGACGCTCTACCAACGATTATTTACGTAACTCTGCCCGTAAGCAGTAATTTAGCACAAGAGTCTTCAGTCATTAAGTCTATTTCAGAAATACGATTGTGTATTCAAATTATAACATTTTTTTATGTTGCTTGCCTTAGAAAATAATAAATCCTTTTGATAGACTTAAAGTTAGCATGGTTACATACCAGAACAGTTTCTAATATTTATTTTTCCTCTCACGATAAAAAAAGAAAAAGAATAATTAAAAAATAAAAGTTGGGAAAATAATTTTTGACTCAAATTTCCAGTTTAGCTCGATTGAGATGGGAAGTTTCCAATCATGAAATCTAATTCTAAATTAGTACCAATGCGAAATATTAAAAGTAATGTGTAATAAACCCCTTGTTTCTAAATAAATGCTTAGTATTATTAAGTTCTAAACTATACAATAACAGTGACCTACATACGAAATAATGCTCCATTAAATATTGGCGTAAAAAGTTGAAAGCAATTAAGGGATCCGGACACCAATATATTTGTAGTGGGCCGCCGATTTAAAAAGAGAAATTTTTCGTATGGTTTAAGACATCGATATGAACAAGCAATGTATGAAATTGTGTGGTTATATGTATCACCGTTTTCGATTTCATACGAAATTAAAAATTTTTCGAACTGGATTTTCAAACATGTAACTGCCACCATTTCCCACAAGTATTTCTCTTCCAAAATATTTCCGGTGAGTTTTCAAACACGCTTTTGAGAGACCTACAAAATTCGCTGATTAATTGGTGACAGACTAAACTTCACTGCCTTCACTACATACTTTATAGTGATATGTAAGATTGACGGTGGTTCTATGCGTAGTAATTTACGCTTGCGGCAGCTAAACGGGAAATTAATCAATCACTCTACCATCAAACTTTTAATTACTAGCAGCAAGTATTCTCCGACGAAAGGTACGAAATTGTCTATCAACGCAGATGTAAAATATGCGTGCAGAACATGCAGTTTCATCAGCGAACTATTCTTAAAAGGCTTAATTTTGAATTCTTTTATAATGGAAGTCATGTTGCAAAGAATTTACTAAATATTCAAAATAATTAAAGACCAGTAAATTCGTGTGATTATTTGGTGATAAACTACGGTTTATTTCGTCATTCATACCCGAAAGTAGTCGTTCACTTTACTGGATTGTAATAGACCGAGAGCTAGGGCTGCTTTTATTTACCCTTGATTACCAAAAACGCAGCTATGATTTTTTGATAGCGTACCACTTATGTAAGCAAAATATGCAAGTCTTAGTAAAAATTGGTGGTGGGGGCATGAAATATGACGTCATCAAGGTGGTCGTCATGTTACAGTTACTTAGTGGTATTCGTATTATAAGTCCTGTTACTCTTAACATGTTGGTGGTAGGTATTTTATAATTTCTTAAACATTTAAGGTTATTGAATTTTTTTAATATAAATATTTTAAAATTATATTCAGCTATTTATCCTATTAAATGTTATGTCAAAAATTCCAAAATTAATACTTATCATTATGCGTGATACTAAATGCCACAAAACAGTTATTACTTGTATTTTTAGCCATCACTTTGATCACTGTCACCATCACTGTCACCACTGTATGTATCATTTTCTTCTTCTTCATCTTCTTCTTCTTCTCCTTCGTTTTCAACTGCAAGGAATTCAGGGCAAATAGGTTCTTCAAACCACTGAATGCTTTAATGTCCTTCACGTAAACACCATCCATGTTTCAAGGGATCAATCTGTTCGTGTGGATTTTGTTGATTAGCTCTCTTCCATATGAATGCAACTGCGTTGCTTCTTTTTAACTTTTCATGAATAGCTGCTCTTAATGGGGGAAGAAGTGTAGGATCAATACTACGTATCTTCTTAAATGGCTGTTGTCTTTTAGGAGCACATTTTGTCTTAAATATATTGTATCTTGCTTGTGTGACTGATTTGCAGATAGATTGTCCGTACAATGAACAAACATATTCCTCAGCACCAGTGAGCAAGTCATTTTCGTGATCGACTGTCTCTCCCAAACTTGCAAAAAACTTCACGTGTACTGCATCCATAGACATTACCTTAAAAGGTTTGACTTTTCCTTGTCTTGAAAAAGCTGCTGTAAAGTCTGTTCCAGTAAAAGCATGGAAGCCAGGTAAAGCCGTTGTCAAACCATCACCAAGTTCTTCTGCAATTTTTATAATATCTATTAACCGCCTTGTGTTCTTTGATGCTAGTCCACTATCCATCCACACATTGCAGTTCTGAAAGTGCCTTTGATGATACACTAGCAAAACAAGAATGTCTGTGCCATTCGCTCGAACAAAAATATTTGGTTTTAAGTTACATTGTCCTATGTGCTGGACATGGCAAACTATTCTCGTGTCTGCTTCTTGGTGATGACACTTCAGTTCAGGAACTTGTGCACTTGTCATAGCACTGTTTCGAACTTGATATTGATAGCATGTATCTTCAATACCAACATACAGTATTCTTTCACCCAGAACATTTTTATATTTATCCTTTTTCCATTCATTGCAAATGAAAGTAAGGAGAGAGGACTTGAATGAACTGTTCTTCATGGACTCCTGAGGTTTCTTTGGAGTTTTCTGTTCCTGTCCTGTCACTTTTATATCACCAGAGAAAGTGGTTCCACGACGACGGTCATGCTCAATATCCTTAATGCTTGGAGTAGTATACACATCGTAAACAAGGTGAATCTCCTTGGCAGATGTGCTGAAAAAGTTTCCCAAGAGTCTGTATGCAACTTCTGCATAAGTTTTGGGAAACTTCAAGCAATGAATCATGAACATTGCAACGTATATGACAGCATCGACTTGCAATGGATTCTCTTTGTCTGACATTTGATACCCTTCTAATAGGTGCATCAGTTTACTCTTATCTGTTTTGTCCATGGATCCTCCAATTTGGCACAAAGACAGAGGTACTGGTGTGAGTGGAAACTCAATCACCTTTTCAATGTCACATTTCTGAACTGCTGCAAGGTAAAGTAGTCTCCCAAAGAGATCTCGTGTGCACTTCATAACTTCTAACTGTGTTTCACGTTTACCAGACGTTTTTGTTGTAATGCTAGCACAGTTTTTGACGATA
>PNEQ01055909.1:5000-10593 GCA_003012365.1 Medauroidea extradentata
TGTTTGGTTGTAGGTTTTAAAAGCTTAACTTCAAGTAAAAATTTTTTAAAAACATTTCTTAACATTCATCTACACAAATTATTAGGAGACCTATTGAACCAACTGGCTCTAAACACAAACTACAAATAGACCTACCCTAACTCACAGAAAAGAAATGAAAACATTTTATTTTACAGTAAAATTCTTGAAACAAAATTATACAACATTTGATTAGTTACTTGATTCACTGTCAAGTACACAGAGAGCTATAAACTATGGCAAAGTTTTGCCTCACTTTTGTAATAATTGTAACAATGTGCTTATAAATTAAGGCCCAGTCATGTGCAATATTACTCAAATGAAAGGTTGCCTGAAACCCTAAGCCTCCCTTAAAAATATCATCATAACTTACCATGTATCTGGTTTTGGGAGTTGAAAAAATAAAGTTAACCCACTGCAAAGTGAGATGTAGTGCTTAAGATTCCACTGTCCGCCTGATGTACAAATGCTTGGTTTTTACGTTGCAGCCAATCATTTATTTTATAAAAATGTGTTCAGAAAGACCAATTTTATTTTAATGCCCTTTAACATTTTTGCGCTAAATTTGATTTATGGATTAAATTTAATATGTAAACAATGAGAAAGAAAATTAAACACTAAATTTTTTCTCTGTTTACTATTAACAAGTAAATCACAGTTTCATTTATACTCTATAAAACAAATATTACAACTTGAAAACCAAGAAGTTGTACAACAGGGGTACAATGAAATGTTACGTAGTCACTGTAGCCACACAATACAGAAAAAAAATTACTGTTACATTTACTCCAAAGTCTCCAATGGTTTTCAGACAGATATGAAAACAATGATTGCACTTTATAAACTGGCAAAAAGTCTCAGGATTACAAAGCAGCACGCCCAACTAGGATACCACAAGATCAGTGTCTTGTCCCTCGTACCACTTTTTTAAACCCTTTCTGAATCTTCCAACCCCCCTCAGCAGAGTAACAAAATCTCCTGTAAAACATTCTTCTCCCCTTTTGAAAAAAGCTTTATATCTGATATTGGTCAGATCTGGGACTGATGTGAACCAGGTATGAATTAGTTAATATTTGCCTATCTCCGATGCCATATAGATGGCCCAGACACTATTTTCAAATGGATCTACACCCTCTGAATTTTCTTATCATTGTTTCCTCTCCTTGTACCCTCTCTTAGCTAGCCAGCAACTTAAACTAACAAATCTCCATTTACCATCCTGTACAAACTAACCTGTCTTTCCACTCTCATCCTGACCCTCAATTGAGAAGAGGTAGGTTAAGCAAATCCTTGCCACGGGCTGAGGCCCAATTGCAAGAAGAAAAAATTTAAAAAAAATATCCCATTTCCTTCATTATCTGTAATTCCCTTCCTCCTCACCAACCTACCCACGCTGTCCTTTCCACTTACCCTTCACCAGTCTCGTTCTTTGCACCTTCTCCATCTCCTGCACCTCAAATTCTACATTCGGATCCGTTATACTCCAATACTGGCCGAACCATTGTGAAGTATGCCTTTTCCCTCACCAGACTCACAGTAAGCACTACTGTACCCTTCCTATACTCAATCCATTCTAAGGTTGCAGCTTGTCCATTCAAGCTAATGACAGTAAAATGTTTGCACAGCATAATTTTCATTTGAAATCTAGAAAAATACAAGGTAACTGTGTCGGTACAATAACAGTGCGAGGAATCAAGATATAATTCAACTGCTTTGATTTATTTAGTTGGTAATTTTTATTTCTGCTGCAACCTTAGCGTGGACAGTGTCTAACATTACCAACGAACTTCTCTACTTCGTAACCACTCCCTAATTACTTTCTCCGCTGGAAAACACACTGCAGCACCATTCCTTGGTACATTAATTTCATTTCTCAATATTCGTGTCTGACAAAAGATACAATTCAAAAATTAATAAAACAAAACGTAAGGCACTGTCGTCACTCATAACCAATTATTTAAAATGGAACAGGCACATGAAAGCACTTAATTAAACACATGAAAGTTAAACATAGGATACACTGTACATCACTGGGCTAACGATGTTTCATAATTTTTAGTTTCTTTAATAGAGGATTTCAAGTAAATTTAGATAAAAACGTATAAATGAACACCAACAATCAACCACGCCTTGCCGCCATTTTAATAAACTTCAACTAAAAACAAACGAATAGTGAATTATGGCTAGAGGCAAAAGTGCTGCACTCATATTAGCTGCGGACATTCAGCAAAACATAAAGCAAGACCCCGACGTCCTATTCGAGTTTCACCCCCCTTTACGATTCCAAACTCTCTCCCGTCACCAGGCGAGTTTTTAATCATACGTGAATGACTTGTTGAATTATATATTTCTTAACTTAACTTGCTAGCATTTCTAGTGGTTTGTCTTAGTATAATGGCTTTCATATCCTGAGCAGAAGCTCAACATGGCATCTACGAAACACTTAGGCCCTGCTACATAGAGACGGTGAGATTGTCGCTGTCGTGCTGTTGTCGGGTCGGCGTCGTTCATTTCCTTGCTGCGTGCTACAATGAGAGTCGTTGCTATGCTGGTGAGTTTAGTTCCCGCAATTCATAACAGATGGCAGCTCAATCGCCAGTTGTGGTTTTCTTTTTATATTTGCAAAATTTTGTTGCAAATGGTACAGTAAATACTTTAAAATAAGTTCAGTACAAATCGTAGTGAACGCGAACAGAAACTTTTCACTTTAAATTGGCTCGTAATTTTCGTGGCGCATATATATGGCTAATCAAAAAACTGAAGTGGCCATCTGATGATCGCGAGTCGGTGGATTGTCGGCGAGTTGTCTGTGAAAGATAAAAGTTGGCCATCTCTACCGTCCCCGACAACAACCATAGAGTAAATATAGGGGTAGAGAGATTTTGGTGTACTGCGCATGTGTCGGACATGTACGTCACTGGTCACGTGGGTATTGGCAAAACATTGGATTTTGCGTTTGTGTGCGTGTTAGTAATTTTATTAGATATTAAGTTTCTGGAAACATTAGAATGCTATAATTGCAGTATTTGCATTGTGTGGTATTTATAGTTTCTTACCTGGCTGGTTTTATGCCAAATAAATGAATGTATGTTGTAAATAAAAGTTTTTGGGACGCCTCGACATCGCCTACATTCAGCACGGTGGTACAAGATTGAAGATTTTAAATATAATTTTTTTTGTTATTTATTAGCGGGTGACTACTGAAATCTCTGAACATCCAAGAATGGTTACTTCTTGTTGTACATTTAATTGCACAGAAAGACACGTGAAAGGTGGGAAGGTCACGTTCCACAAGTAAGTGTTCAGTTCAATATACAAACATAAAATTTTTTATGGTTTGTACTTGATAGCTACATTAAATGGCATTTGGAATTATAAGACTTTGACAACTTAACCATAACACTTTATCGTATCCGTTAGGTACGATGGAAGTATTGAACTTGGACTTGATGCATTTACATTTTTACACCATGCAGGGTAAACTATGTCACAGTTGTATTTTCAGCTGACTTAAGTACAATAAGGGCTGTATCAGCTATTTAGTTCATATATTTGAATTATGCAACACGTTAGGTGTGACACATTTAAGTTATGTTGAGAACTGTATAATTTGGGCATTTTCATGTTCCACGGTTATCCTGTTTTAGTCAACACACTCAATTTGTTAATTACCTTCAAGTTCAATTTTTTTAATGTAAACAGGGCATAGGTTATAGATTGTGCCAAACTTAAAAGGGTAGGAGCACAGTAACAATATTGGTTGGAAGTTTGCATATTCACTGAGTGCTGTGTTATAATCTTGACAATTCAGTGTGTAACTTATAAAAGACAGTAATCTAAAATAGTTTTAGGGAGCTAACTTAAGGGACTAGCAACACCTTTTTTGCAAATTCAAGAAGAAAATTTGTGGAAAGAAACAAATAAAAGGGTAGGATAAGCGTGGACAAATCTCGCAGTTGGAAGGGGCGAATGAAATAAAATCAGCATTATTTGCTAAAAATAAATGTGAATTGTAGAAACTTTTCAAATTTTGTATGAGAAACTTATTTAGGGACACATGATAAAACTATTTGTAAATCAGCTCAAGAATGTTTTTTGTAGAGAAATGTGTGCCTGAAATAATCAATTTGGGGGGAAGTGACAAAAATTTAAAAATTTAATTATTCTATGACAATTTTTTTTATTTACTTGTCATTAAGTAACAACATAGTTACAATAGACTTAGTTATTGATATTAATTTTTTATTTGAAAAAGCCATGTACACTTAAAGTTAGAGGAGAGAAAGGTAACATCAGGAATACTACAGTAGGTGTGTTGGGACTTCTGTTATTTATCTTAATGGTGAATAACATGAGAGCCAAGTTTACGGGAAATAAAATATTGTTTGTAGATGGCTGTGTGCTGTACACAGAGGTGTGCTGTGGAAACAATTTGCAGGCAGATATTGATAAGTTTGTTATCATGGACTGGAGAGAACAGAATGAAAATAAGGCTAGTGTATGTAAAACTAAGTCGGTGAGGTTAACTAGGAGAGTGGTGATGAGAGGAGCGTACAGATGAGATAGGCAGGAGATAAGTGAAAACCTCCGAGTATAAGTGTTTAAGGGTTTTGTTACAGGGGAATATGAAATGAACTAAACAAGTGATGAGCAGGGTAAATATGGGAAGAAGGACATTTGGACCAGTGGGATAGGTGTTGAAGGGAATTAGTATTGAAGTGAATGAGAAAGCATATCACTCAATAGTTTGGCTATTGGGATAGGGTAGGGAAGATTCCATTCATCACTGGGCACTGACCCAATTGCTGGGGTAGGATAATTATTGTTAGTATTAATAATAATAAGTTTTTTGTACTTGCAATTGGGCTAATGCCTGGTGGCGAGCAGATTCCTCCCCATCCCCACAGTTCCAATTCTCTAGTCCCTTCCTAAATCTTCCAACTCCTCTCACAGTCACGAACTCCTCTCGCAGTGCATTCCACTGTCCTCACCAGCATCGACTGTCTACCACTCTCCATTCTCCTCCACACCCTCTGAATTTTCTCACTGTTGCCACCTTTACCCTTAAAATATCCCTTAGTTAATTTGCAGGCCAACTTTCTCCATCCCCTCCCCATTCATTACCCTATACAACCTTATGAGCTCTTCCACCCTCCTGTCCCTCAACAGTCTCAATCCCAATTCCTTCATCATCACGCTAGCCCTCAAGTTCCTTTCCTCCTCACCGGCCTGATCCTGCATTGTACAATATGTTGGGATCAATTGCGAACAGATATGAATAAGTAATGCATCCTTGTTTTCAAAGTGTATTTATTCACTTCCCCTGATTCAACACATCTTCTAGTAAACACCATTATCAACACCAACCGCTTTACTTGAACATTGCCACCACTCCAACAAAACTAAATTTCTCATAACAATAGGTTATTTACCTTAAATACAAAAGTCTCAACACAAAACTTACTAGCGCTTAACTAACAACACTTCCCCTTGTTGAGACTTACTCGTGAACTTGAGGGAAAGTTACCTTAAATTAAACCCAGTTGCTTGGACATCACATAAGTTTTAACACCAT
>PNEQ01055926.1:0-28798 GCA_003012365.1 Medauroidea extradentata
ACGCCAGCAAAATGGCGTTCCTGGCCAGCAACATGGCGGAAATACTACCCGCCAATCAGTGTAAGGCGGCTGCGCTGCTAGCTGGCAGCCAGGCCAATAGGAAACCTGCCGTAATAGGCAGGAACCAAACAGACACGGCAATGGTATCAACAGATTCGGGCAGCCAATAATCGGCCAAGTTCGCACGTATCAAACGAGCTGCCACGTCATTTCACGTCTGTGTTACTATTTAGTCTGTGGCCAGGTTCTGTGCAGCGTATTTCCGAGCATTGCTGTTGCAACTGCAGTGCATGCCTGGCGAACTGAAAGATACTGCGGGACAAACTTTCACTCGAGTTACACCAGCAATGCTCTCAAATATGTCACACAAAACCCGCGGCGTATTATTTTTTGCCATTAAAATGAGGATACATAAACTGATCCTTTGGACAACTAATGGTTACGGACCTGAAAAATTCGCGTATTCTTTTAGGTACAAGCAAGAATGCAAACAATTATAAGTTTGTGTCACTTACATAATTGGTCCTAGACTTATTTGACACCTACTAGACGACACTGAGCTAGTAATTATAGCTAGAGATGAGGGTTTATCACAGGGAAACTTGACTGTTTGCTGGATTTCAACACACTTTCATATTACCAGAAGAGCAATGCATTTAGCTTACACTTGGAGCTGTTACCCTATTTGACTGAGCCAATAAGAATTCTGATAATGTAATATTTGATGCATGTTAGTGGTCTGCAGACAGCTACGTTGCGTCAGAAGTAATATATCACCAAATCATACACGTTGCAAGAAACTATGGCGTTTTCAAGGGTATGTTGGCACAAAACATTTTCGCGATATACCATCATTAGAGATGATGTCATATCGCGAAAATGTTTTGCACCAAGATACCCTTGAAAACACTGTGGTTTCTTGCGACATATATGATTGGGTGATATGCGTCTGACACTCCGGAGCTGTCTGCAGACCAATAATTGACATCAAATATTACAATGGCGGGATTTTCATTGGCTAAGCCAAATGTGACAACAGCTGCACGCACACGCTAAAGCCAGTAATCTTTTGACAGGATGAAATTACGTTGAAACCCAGCAAACAGTCAAGTTTTCACGTGATAAACCCTCATCTCTAACCATCGTCTCTAAGCAACTAAATGCACACATATGTAGAGACACTGGAAAGTCGCGAGAAAAGTTAATTGTATGCTAGGCTCCAACATACTGTGTATAATACTGAAGATTTTGTATCGATATTGGCTGTTTTTTATGTGAAGCATGATTCTATCTTCAACATAGCATGTCTGATTTGCTCCAAAACTATTCACACGTATCACGTTTAAGAAACTACAATTTATTGGCGACTCCAATTCCTCTACTCATACGGTATCAAGCTATGTCTACGAGTAGCCAATGAGCAGCGGTTGTCTTCTTCAGTTAACATATATTCTTGGAGGCTAGCCTACGGTCAGTGAACTGACTACTACTGGTTCATACATCAAGAAAACTCCATTAAAGAGGTGTTCTTTATGTATTTAATTGTAGGGGTTTTTGTTGGTTACTCTGGGGGTAACGAGACGTTGTGCCTTCTCTTTATATCCACAGCTGTTTAGAATACGATTTAAATTTTACTTTTCTGAAGTTTGTGGTTGGTTATCAGTGCAATTGATTTTCCGTGAAAAGAATTTTGCAACAAATTGTTTCAGTGGTCGATGATTGGAGGTTATTTAACTCTCGACGTCTCGGGGATTCTACCGATAAACCTCAGGCGTGAAGTGTCGCAGTGACTTCGCACTGATTGGTGGAGACATGCAAAATTCGCGTCATAGTTTAGTGGCAGACTAAACTTCACTTTCCTGTACATAACATAGCATAATCTGCGATTCAATTGGCCATGAACTTAATGCGTTGTCATTTACGAGTGTTACCTCTTTACAGAGATTGGTCTCTCTACGGTGTAAGTATTCTCCGCGGTAAGTCACGACAATATCGGCCAGCGGGATATGTTGAACGAGCCTATAGTCACTTGGTCAGCTGTCAGAAAATAACCCGAATTTTGCATGTGTCTACTGATTGGCACAATCAAGACAGCGACGTTTCTGCACATATGCATTCTGCCAATGACCACGAAGCTGAGGTGCACGTGAGGCGTTGAAACTAAATTTTTCAAAATTCTTTTCACCAGAAATTATTGGCTCCGGGGTGGTTGTGGGTGTTTTGTACACTTGGCAGCAATGTTCACGGCGCCATCAGCCTCAGTAGAGGAGAGAAGTCTGAGAGACTCGCCACCTGTCCGCCGCTAGTTCATATCGCCCGGCTTGGCGAAGATTCAAACAAACGCCCCGTGGCGCCGGAAATATCGCCCTTGATTCACGTCGCCCGTCGAGACAAGAGAAGCCATGAAGGTCGTCCCGTCGCACGTGTATCGCACGCGTCATATAACCACTACAGACTATTCACAATAAAGTCACCACTTTTAAACACCGTCTTGTCGATATCACTTGTAAAAAATACAGTTAAAAAAATAAAAGTCGAAAATCTCTAATAATACGCAGTAAAAAGTGGAAAATTATTTTTACATTTAAATATTTAGTTCAACAGCGATAGTATGTCCTACAATTCAGCATAACTTCGTTTTTAATAAGCTTAAAATAATAATAAAGTCACTGATCGAAAGAATGAACTTAAGGGGCATCCCTTCCTGCGTTTCAAACGCGTTGCAGCGAGTTAAGTCTGTTATTTTTTTGACGAAACTACTTAACTGTTATTATATTAGTATACCTACAAAAAGAAAACACACTTCATAATACGTCGCTATAATTTAAAACATTCGGCACGTTTGTTGGCAACATCATTCTCGGGCCCCTCAAAAGGCCAAAAACGCCTTTTCCAGACTGCTGTGTCTCGAAAAATAACAATCGAATTCGAAAAACACAGCTATAGAAACAAGCGATAGACTTTGAACTATGCTTCCCACAAATAAAATAATTTGGTCACCGCTTAAAGTCCCATAGGAAACAGGATAGTAGTAGAGCAATGCGCGCTAGCACAGAGAGGCGAACATGCATTACATACGTAGGTCAACGGCAACCTTACCGCTTCTGCCTCACACACTAGGGAGGCACCTTACACGGTCCCTATGTATGCTATTTTAGTAAGTTTCATTTTTTAAAGAGCATAGGTCGCAAAACCGTTACATAGAAATGTTGGAAATTTGATGTACTATGTGACCTATTTTTTTCCAAAACATAAGTTTGTATAATTTTGTCTAATTATCGACTATAATTAAATTTTCATAAAGTCAATAATTAGCAAAAATTATAAAACCTTAAGTTTTGAAAAAAAAATCAGGCTACATAGTATAAACAATTTATATGTAATGGTTTTGTGATATCAGCTTTCATGATTTAAAAAGTAAAACTTACTCTAACATAAATATGGACCCGTGGCCTTAAATGTAAAATAGCGTGGGCGTTCTTGATATCAGGTTCCATAAATTATCTATCGCTAACTTTTCATAAATGTAGAGTCATTATGAATAGTAAGTAGTTGTAATTAGAGATGGCGGATAATCGTGAGAATCTTTCCTGCCAGCGTGTTCTCCTAACTAGCGTAGCGTCCTGCAGTTTGTATGACTGGTCGAATGTTACGTAACACGGTGTAGCTGTTTTCAATAAAATCACATATCTTCAGTCATGGTACATCAGAACTATGACTTGCCCAGTCAAGTATGGACTCAGCTGTAAGGAGAGAAAAAGTTCACAAACGAGTACATTACATTAAACCTAAGCAAACAGCCAACTATTTCCGCAGTAAACCATCACGTGTAGTTATAATGAATCGCGGGACATCCAATTGCTGTTGAACAAAATCTTTGTAGGTAAATATTATGTATTTTTTAGTTCATTCTACTAAAAAAGAGTTTTTTAATCTAGTTTGCTGTTTTATAATATATTACACTTAGGGGCCCCTGTCTTTCGTGAAAAAAATTTTGCCCCAGTTTTTTTCAGTGCCTTACGTGCAAGCAATTCTGCTTCATGATTATTGGCAGCGGGTCTGTGTGAAGAGCCGTATCTCATTTGACTGAGCCAATTATAATAACGTTCCTGTAACACCACATGCCGGTAGAATCCCAAGGCTCTTAAGAGTTAAAATATCCAATCGCTGACCACGAAGTAGAACTGCAGATGTGCACGTAAGGGACCGAAACAAAGTGGGGCAAAATTCTTTTCGCGAAAATCAGATATCTCTAATTAGATTCTTAAAACAAAATTAATAGATGTATAAATTTCCGAATGGTTTGTTTAAAGATTTTGATTTGACAACAATTACTTTCTGTCGTACTCAGATTACTTTTTTTATAATGAATTAGAATACCGTGTGTTAAATTATTATACTGTTATCGAATCGTTATAATTGTGATAAATTTCAAATTATTCTGACAATTGAAAGTGGGTGTAAGTTTAATTGAATGGGTCAATTGCAGCTAGATGAAGCTAATAAAAAGCGTGTAAAATTTACATTATATCACTATTACTACGCTGTGGTTGGCTAAAGCATACAAAATTTTCTGAAAAAAGTAAATATATTTCTAGGGCTACTAAAGCGCTTTCATTACATAGAATGGGCTGTATAATCACCGATAACATTTTCGTAGGGAGTCGAAGAGGAAACTGAAAAACAAATCCCGCAGCGAAAATACGATTTTTTTATTGGTCCTTAAAGATAAGTCTGCTCATCGGGACGGCTCTGGTCTGCGAGTTTTCTCGGGAATCTCTCGTTTCCCACGTCCATTCATTCCGGCGCTGCATCAGGTCACCTCCCCCCCGCCCCCCAACGCCTACGTTAAAGACCACGATGTTAAGCGCTGACCAAAATCACTTCACTCACTCATCGAGACGGGTCACGGTGGTATAGTGGACGAATATCTCTTTTCCCAACACGAAACAACGAATCCCGGATGGTTCGATCCCTTGGAAAATGTAGTAGAGACCGCCATTACCAGCGGGTTTTTCTGGGGCACTCCTGTATCCCCCTACCTTTCGCATTACTTCACTTCTCCAGTGTAGGTAAGGTGAGGAAGTGGGCTTTATTTATTTATTGACTTATTTTTCAAATAGTGAAGTTAAGGCATGTAGCCTTCTTTTACAACCATTTTTCTTACAGACGCACAAAATAAAATTACATATACATAAAACTATCAAAAACTAAGAAAAAATTAAAAATTAATGATGACTTACATGACAATAATACAACAGACCACTTTACATATTCGTGCGAAGTAGCGACCAATAAATACTCGTTCAGAGTTTACGATATGTTTTTAACTTTCAGTGTCTTGAGGTTGTTCCCACATATCACAGACGTGTGGTGTTCCAGTAGCCCTGCTCTGATTGGCACAGTCAAGTGAGATACGTTTATGCACTAATACACGCTGCTAATATCCATTAAGCACAGCTGTAAGTGTGCACGTAGGGTACTGACATCAATTGTCGAGAAATTCTTTTGCCAAAAATCACTTGCTATAATTCCTGTTGTGGTGAAGCGGTGACCCAGGGAGAGCCGATCTCAGTTATACCGAGTAGGACAAGTAATACGCTCATGGGGAAAATATTGGCATGGCGATGACCATAAGAGCACGAAATATTATAAATAGTTACGTTTGCAGTTTAGTGTATGGTTCCACTAATTATTTTTCAGTCATTGCATTCTTATCCAATTACGCCTAAATTAAAACTCCTGGATATAAGTACGTTGTAGAATAGACGTTTTAGTTGTTTACATACGAAATTGTGAATAACTTCTGAAACAGTAGTGTGTTTTTATGGTAGGATACTTATCTTTACTCGGCGCAAAATTTCTCTAATTATATACGTTGTTTCTGCTTCATATGGTATGTTTACTACGCCATAAGAACATTAAAAAAAAAAAAAAAAATTACAGAGAACTAAGATATCTGTAAGAAAAAATTACATTAGTTAACTTCGTAGAATGTTTATGTTTGCAATGCCACATAGGATGCATTTGAAGTTATACTCAACAAACTCTTGTAGACAACATCAAAATGTGGCCTTTTATGTGAAATGTAATTTATTGGCAAATCTATCTATCTATAGCCTATGTGTGTGTGTGTTCAGTTCTAAAGAAGCGAATGCGGATTCAAACTATTTGCCATAGAATAAAGAATTTACATTAAGCGGTTACATATTTATTGTTACAGATTTATATAAACAACAAGCAACACACAAACTCAGTATGTATAGCTGTGAACACAGCAGGAACGAACTTTCATTTTCTTATCAAATTTACACAAAGTGAAAAGTATTTGTTTAACAAATAGTATAAATCCGGTTATTTTTTGGGATTATGTAAAAAAATTATATTTGCATTCCAATTTCCTCCACTACAAATACAAATAGGTTTGCAAGGCTACATCTTTTGAAGGTAAAAAACTGTATTATTTGTTTAAGAAACTATCGTTGTAGTTATACAAAGAATCTGTCTGCTGAAAGTTCGATCCCAAATATTTGTTGGTAAAATGTTAAGCCTGCACCGAAGGTAATTTATTATTAGGTTTATTACAGCAGCACTGAAAAGTTATACATTTATTACTGAGACGTAGTCACAACATTGGAATATGTAAGTATCTTAAGCAATATACCAACTGCCTTACAAATTCACAAATTTTAATTTAATATTTGGGGTGTGTGAATTACTCTGTAATATCCACATAATAAAAACTTAACTGGCGCCAAGCCAGGTGAATATATCAGAAACATTTTAAAGCTATTTAAACAATTTGTGAATTGTAATGTAGAATGTGACTCATTAAATTATATGGCAGAATATTTTTAGAATAATTTGTTATGTATCATTCTGTAGTAACGACACGGCGGAAGAAAACATCATTTTATGTCGCAAAAATACTTCATCAAGGAACTCTCTTGTTGGTTATAAGGTATTTAAGATACATTTACTTACGAATTTTGGTATAACTAATGCGGAAATTGAAAGATTAATACTATGTGACCGTTTGGACGAAAAAAGGGGGGGTCTAATTCATCATAAATTTCTGAAATAAAATTGACCTAGCATTTTGGTTACAGCGTCAACTTGTGCGATAAAAAAAATACAGATTTTAATAATTCTTTGTGTACATTTTCTACTGAATAGACGCAGTTTCGTATCTATGTTCCAGTCTGAATACATGAATAAATGAATAGTAATCCTTGGCTATGTTTTCATAAAGTACGCATGGTTATAAAAATAACAAGCAAATACGCAACCCACCTACAAACAATAGAAAAATTACTTAGCAATAGATTACTAGTACATAGCAAGAAATTCTTAAAATCGCGGCCAAGTATTTAGAAGTGCACATATGAAAACGTAGGTTTCCCGCAGTTTGTGTTGTTTATACGTGGTCGTCATCAGAACGGCGAGAAGGAAATCCACGAAAAATTTCTGAAACGCCATTAAGAAATCATAAATATTACCGGTCGCATTAACGAGTTAATTTGTGTATCTACCAAATTCCGGAAACATTACTTGACTTGATGAACATACATTTCCAGTAACAGCTCTGTCTGTAGTTAAAATTAGTTGATATTTTTCTTTTATAAAATTCTTTATTAAAGTCACACAAAATCGTGCTTATTTATTTATTTTATACACGACATATTCAGCCAAAAGCCGTTTTACAAATGTACGTGTTTTACAAAATAACACTATGATTACTTTTAAATGTGCCTATATTATGAAAAATTATTAATTTAGATCTTCATGTAAAAATATAAGTTCAAACTGACCTCACATTGCAGCCAGCACTACAACATATTAACATTTTTAAACATTTAATGAGAAGTTTGCAAAATAAAGTAAGAAATGTACAAAAATACTGAAACACAATAAATACAGCGACGGATCATAAAAAATATACGTTACTTTTTAACACAAATATCAAAAACACTTTTTAACGCAACAGATCAGCAAGTTGTTCTGACATTAACGTGGACCTGTACATCTTCTTGAACATTACAACAGAGTCAGTGTTCTTCAAACCCTCTGACAGGCCATTCCACAAGACAGAGGCACAATAAGGGAAAGACTTTTTATATATTGACGTGTGCACTCAGCCTCAAACTACTAAGTGATTACCATACGCCAGACCTACCCGGTACAATTAGTTTCCGCTCCCAGTAGTAACGTCTGCAGTATTTTCCCCTGAAGAGTTACGGCGTTATTGTAGGATTACGTAAGCTTAAGGCCATGCTCTTTAGTTTATACTATTTTTGATATAATAATTTTTTAAGTTTAAGCGAGAGCAGATATCAAAAATCTGTGTAGCAGTTTTGTTTAAAATGTTTTTTTTTTGCCGTGATAGGTAATATTTTCATGGCAAGAAATTATACGGTTTCGGCTTAAAAGTCAATTAACCGGGATTTCGTTAGTTGCATAATTAGCTAATACTTACTGCCTTGAGAAAATCAGGCAAAATGGTAAAGAAAATTGCCAGACATATTTTTCATGTCTGTTCTCCTGTAGGCGTAAAAAATTGAGTAGAAACTAGAGAGCATGGCCTTAATTTCTCGTTTTACATAATGTTTTGTGTGGTTCTGCTCACACCTATCGCACGGTTTCATAACGTTTACTGTCGTTCACGCTCGCAAAAAAAAAATCTTGTTACCCTAACGATCTGGAGACGTCCTCTTCGTGGACTCGCCACTAAACGAAGGCCAAAAAAAAGTTCTATAATAATACGTATATTCTTCAGAGCCTCCTGGAATTCACGGGTCCTGCATCGTGTTTTGTTATTCAGGGCGTCGGACGACCGACGGAAATTAAGTCCCTGAGAGAGTCGTAGGTATGCCGTGAATGTTTGTGTGTGTGTGTGTGTGTGTGTACGGGGCGCGAATTAACTGTCGTCCATTCTGGCGAGACCCGAATTTCCATGGCTCTGCGAAACATCATGCTGGTTTCACAATAGCGCTAGAGACGCGACGCGAAGGGCGCGACAGGACTCTAAATACTCTAGTGTTTGCGAACATTAGTTCGCCTGCCGCGTGACAAGTAGAAAAACCATATTAAATGTAAATAGTTTCTTGCCACTGCATACTTAAAAGCGATTCTGGATAAAGTGAGCACTAAGCCCTGCTAAAGTTCTATTTTCAGCCAATTCGTATCTTTCCGTGTGTAACGGCTGTCGCCGGGAAATACATAACCTCTCCGGACAATTACCTTGATGTTTACGTGTGTAAGGTAAATGTGCTGTCAGTATAAATTGATACAGTTTGATAAGAAAAAGTTTGTTAATTACTTATGTAAAATAAACTTATATTGATTTTGGCTGGTTGTGTTTCGGAATTGTTATATTTTAATAGGAAACAACACGGAACTGTATTGCGTAATTTCGCTGCCAACCATACAAGCAGTAAGGCAGCTGTAGTTTGTTTTGAATTATATGCAGTAACGGTTAGTGATATTTTTCAAAGGTTTAATTTTTAGTGCTCACTTTATCCCGTACGATCTACACCTGTTGTACAACCACGGAAGTTTACAGTATTTCTATATGTTTACCTGTATATTTGTAACATATTTTTAGTACCCACTACAATTTCCAAATGGGTGGATTAGTTGCCAAGAGGTGTAAGTCACAAAAAATCAAAAAGTGGACTTACACCAATATAGAATTGCTGTAGTGAGGTCTACATACTTACCAAATGGCATGCGTCCTAGTCCACTACATTTTTCCATTGCATTACGTATTAAATAACGTAATCCCTGACGTTTAACACAGACACAAACTTTAAATTCTCTCTCCTGAAATATTTACATTTCGTAAGTATGTAGACCTACCTCATTGCAGGCAGTTGTATAGTGGTGTACGTCCATTGTCGATGTGGCTTACACCACTTGGCGACTAACCCACCCAAATGTGAAAATAAAATCATAATTGTTTTGCTTAAAATTGTTGTAATTTGCTTATAATAATAAATAAAACCTCTCGTAAAATAAAATAATGCAATTCACCACCAAGTATCAGTTTCACCAATATTTGGGAACAAAATAAAATTCCGGTTTTTCAGCTTTGTCGCGCCCTTGAAGCGAATTAAATTTGCGTACTTTCGATTCATATTTCGTATGGCTTCCTTGATCTTTGCCGTGCCGACGTCACGGGAAGTCTCGACGCTGATTCGCTGACAAGTTATTTTATTCGCGTCGACGCCACACCGTCCGTCGCCCCTGAATGTGATGGACGAAACTGCACCGGCGTCGACCAGGCCGGCCCTAACTGCCCGTCGTAAACGTTCGTGGCTAACCCATTCCACCCGCACAAATATTTTTTTTTACGTTCGCTAATACGATTAGGTGATGGTAGGGGATGAGGTGGACGCATTTCTACCATAGTGGACCAAGCAATTTCAGGAGTTTTATAACTCGGGCGGGGATGTTATTTAACGGTGTGGTGGGTGGCTAACGACACGTGTATTGTGTGTGTTTTTTTATTACGATGGGAAGGTGTCACGTTTTTCGATGTTATTAAAGTATGGCTAATGCCAGTTTGTTCACTGTGCTCTCCATGATGACTTGTGCCATAATTAATATATGAGTGTACAATATGTATTCTCTCCACGTTTGCCAATTTTTTTCTAAACCTGAAGTGTATTTCAAGTCACACCGAAAGGTAGATTTGTACTTGCAATTAATTTTAAACAGTAATGAAACATATACTCATTGACATATATTTAATTCAGTTTGTCCCAAAATATTGTACCTATTTTACTTACAAGTATTATAAACACATGAGCTTACACAACTCTTTGTCCACAAGGGATCGAAGCTTAATCTTCAATACTCCATGTATTCGTGCATGGTCTCAAACGTCATATTAATAGTGCGTAATATCACAAGACTGCACAAATGTGGCAAAACGTCATACTGTCTAATTTGGGAACGTTACAGGAATTTTGGGTCACAAAGTTGTTTTCCTCATCCCTGAAAGATATTAACATATTAACTTTACACGTATCTCACACATTTTTTAACTAAAATAGTATATTATTTAATTTTTTCAAATCCGAATAAGAAAACCGGTCCTATTCAGCCTGAAATTATTTAAATACCAGCAATTTTAATGATACGCTTGGGATCCGATCAGAGGCAATTTCTGGTAGTTACCTGTAAGTTGTGTTTCACGTTTTAGTGTCCTGTTTTCTTTTATATTCTTATATTCTTGTACTGTATTCTCCCTCCATGTTTCCTTGCCTTTTCGAAGAGGTGGTTTATATAAAAATTTGCTTTGTCGCGAAAATTGTGTATAGCGCAGAGTGTAAGGAACTCGATTTTTTTTTTTTTTTTGTGTTTGATGCATATTTGTCTTGCACAAACACCCTTCAGTATCTGAATTACTGCAGAAATATATTTGTCACGTAGTTATATCATTTTTACGTACCTAAAATTAAAAAAAAAATGTTGTGTTACTTTTTGTTGGTATTCTGTTCTCTACCATGCAGCTTATTGAGAATTGTGTTGGTTCAATAAAATAAAAATGCACCGTTTTCGACAAGTGAGCAAAACATTTTATAAAAAAATTATTGTAACAATCCCGGGGCATCAGTTTTCTAAGAAGTGTTTAAAATATTGGTACGAATTTATCGATTTTTGCTGAATACGTTTATCTTAATTTTTAAAATATGTATTGACTTTAAATTGAGAAATCTCAAATATTCGAACATTAAACTAGATATTGTACATTCCATGAAAAATGCTATTATTATCAGAGTAAGCAGAACGCATGCGAATTTTTTTCCCAATTCACGAACTGAAGTACTTCTCTTAAATAACGTGCATTTATATGTAAAATCATGTATTCAAAATAATAAATTGTAGCATGTAATTAAAATTTTTTTGATTATTGCATTAATACTTACATACAATTTGTATCTGTTTAATCATCCCACCAAAATGTACTTTGAAAAGTAGTCATAAATTAACTAATAAATAGGTCATATTCTTTATTAGTTTATGAAACTATCTGTGAAACTGATTGGATTTAGTCCAAATGTTCACTGAGGAAGTCTATATTATTATTATTACAAATATAAGTTTGGATTTATTAGGTCGGTTTAAATAACTGAGTAATTAATACGAATAACATTTGTAAGACTAACTAGTTAAGTGTACCGGACATACACACGCATTATTTTATGTCACGTCTGTGTAACAATATTGATATACGTTACATCTGTTAACATCACGTATAATTGAACCTGTCGTCAAATTATTATTCTGTGTATCTGGGAAAGTGGATCAACATTCGTATTCATTCTTAATTGGTCTGTAAAGAATACACATTTATTAGATGGACAAGTGATTTAACGTCAGGCGTGTTATGTTAAATGCAGTATAAATAGACAAAACATACTTAGAGTCTCTGGTAAATCGCAGGAAAAGTTGACTGTTTGCTAGGCTCCAACATGCTATGTATAACACTGAAGGTTTTGCACTTATATAGGCTATCGTTTATATGAAGTACTGTGTCCCTCTTCAACAGACAAAATTTTAACTGTACAGTTTAAACTCAGAATGTGTGTGGTTTGCCAGAAAACTGTTCACACATGTCACGATTGAGATACTACAGTTTATTGGAGACTATGTTAAATATCTTCGCGATTTTCCAGTGTCTCTAAACATACTGAATGTTACATTTCCATTGTATATGTGACCAGCATTAGCGAACCGTCCTGATATCATACATTTAGTATCTTTGTGTTTTTGAATATTATAAAGTTGTCATACCTGCAGTTTAAGCTAACGATAACATAGACCACTTCGATGTAACATGTTTATTTAATCTGAATGAACTATACGGACTATATACTCCATTATGCAGACAGAGATTTCATGATATAAGTGTGTGTGTATGTATATATATATATATATATATATATATATATATATATATATATATATATATATATAACTTCCATCACCTATTTACTGTTTGAGCCTTGCCAACGGATATTTTTAATGGACCTGTGTAGGGACCTGAAAAATTCGCGTTTTATTTTGGGTACAGATTAGAACTAAGACACAACTCTTAAGTTAGTATCCCGTCCTTAATTGGCTCTTGACTCATTTGATACCTTCTGGAGATTCCTGAGCCAATTACGAAGATGTAACTAAATGCCGGCCCAATCATGTGGTATCGCTGTGTCAGCAAGAATCCAGTGAACAGCTACTGTCTGCTTGAGTAGCTAAACAGATATTATTTTAAGTTAGCCTATGTCAGTACACCCGCGAATTTTTCCAGTCTCTAGGCATGTGTCACTTTTTCATTTACTTAAGGGTTTGTGCGACGTACTGGTTCAGCCAATATACAGTCCCTAGTCGCTTGAGGAAGGTGTGAACGGGCGATGCTCCAATCCTACAACACAACCTGTGCCCAGCGCGGTTTCAACACAACGCTATTCGTTGATCTGCAGGATGCCTAAATGCCAGGCTCCTTCTTGCACACAGCCGATGACTGCCGAAGAGGACTTTGAATGTTTCAGTATCCCACTTTTTGTGTCCATGACTGTACATTTGGTTTCATAAGCTTGTGGCGGATCATAGAGCAGGCTATTTTTAACGTTGTTGTATTACTTGAGTGTACCTGGTTTAAATTTCATTAGACAAATTTTGTGCCAATTAATATGTTACTAATTTACGTGTCATTTGCAAGTTTCTTTGCGTATTTTAATTTTATTGGTTTATTTTTATTTATGTCATATTTGTACCAGGTGCCAAATGATTGCAGTAAAGAAAGAGATGAAGTACGAAATAAATTTACTTGCGTACAGATTAACTAATGTTTCATTTTTCTTTGCTATTTCAGCGTACAGATTAACTAATGTTTCATATTTCTTAGATATTTCAGAATATAGGGAAATATTTTGCATTGCACAGTAGGTTGTGACATATGTACAGTACAGTATAGGGACGTATGGAAATAAATAAGGGCAACGATATTTGTTCGAATTCATTGAATGCCTTAACGGTTTTTATTCCATAAAAATACAAAAAAAAGTAAGACTGACCTGCGAGTTAATTCAAAAAAATGTATCCGAAAAATAATTAAGTTACTGTAGAAAATGTCTACAGCTTAATTACAATTAGTTGTACCTACACACACACATACACATATACATATGTATGTATATAGTATATGTATGTATATATAGTATATATAAATATATATAAATGTATGTATGTATGTGAGTAGAGGTTTTTTTTAGCAGCGTGTACCGTTATCGTTTCGCGAATTGATAACCCAGTATTCAGTTTTCTGCACTTTTCCGTGGGCCTGACGTAGAAAAAACTGCTCGTTTGACGGGCAGCGTAAAAAGGAAATAAAAAAATAAAGATGGGAAAGAAGCCCTCGCATAACAGGACGGCCGCCATTGTTAAAATGCGAGCCGAAAGAACTTGCTCGACTTCAAGAGCAACCCCCTTTGGAAATTGTTTCAGCTGTTTTGTATTTCCTCTCGCGAAGAGTTTATTTACACGTCCTCTCGTCTCTGCTTTCCATCTTGGTTTCCCTCCTCCTCCTCCCCTATCCCCCATTCTGCCCCCTTTCCCCTTATCTATGCCTTCTTCGCGAGATTCCCCAGAGCTGTAGAAGGCAAGGAAAGCCCTGTGACGGATCCTGCCGGGACATTGTCAACTGTCTGGTGGGGGGTTGGCAAGGAAGGATTTAGAGGGGAAGGGGTGGAGAGAAGAGTAAGAAAGAACTGGAGTACAAAAAGTGGGAGGGGAAAATAGCTCGGAAGCCGTGTACTCACCATACAACTTGTTATTCTTCGGGCAGATGTTTGAGAAAGAATCTTGGTTCTCTGTGTCGGCGACAGAGCTGACGTTAACTCCGAATACACGCCAGCCGTTAGTTCGTCACAAATTGCACAACGCTTTCTCGGCATGACTCTTACACATTCGACAATGCCTACTATGTAATTTATTAATTTTCTGTTTTCTTATGACTTTTAACTATAGTGGATACAAAACATTAAAATGCAAATAAAATTAAAAACTATGTTTCGCGATTAAGTTAGAACTATTCAAGACCGCCTTTTCTAGAACAATAATTCAAAAACATTATTTATTTTATTCTGATATGTTAAAATTTAATTACAGCTTTTTAATTGTTACTAACGTCGATTTGTTTATGTTAAATTACAGGAAATTATAAACTATCAAGTACAGGATGAGTCGGGAGGAAAGGTACATGCTTTTATGGGCGATAGTACTGGTGATTCTGAACAAACTGTTTCTAATAAACATACGCCAATTTCTTAACCGTTCCAGAGAAACCAAATGAAAACAACATGGAACGGGAAATGTGCAGGTGACGATAAATTACAATACTGTTATCGTATGTTTTGTTTAATTGTGTACATTTCCACACGAAACATGTTCAAACACTCCACCACCAACTTCAATGCATTTTGCTGCTCTGAAAGACAGTTGCTGTGTTGCTGATATGAGTTCATTAGAGTATGCTGACATGATGTTTGTCTACGATTTCTCCTATGCAGCAAAATGCATTGAAGTTGGTGGTGGAGTGTTTGAACATGTTTTGTGAGGAAATGTACACAATTAAACAAAACATACGATAACAGTATCGTGATTTACCGTCCCCTGCACATTTCCCGTTACTTGTTTTCATTCGGTTTCTCTGAAATGGTTAAGAAAAGGTCATATGTTTATTAGAAACATTTTGCCCAGAATCAACAGAAATATCATCCCTCAAATCATGTACCTTTCCTCCCGACTCATCCTGCATATTAATTACGGTTTACCCTGAATCGCCTATATATGCTAATTACACTCAGATGAATTTTTCTAACATACGTTGAAAAGTATTCTGAAAGATTACGTAGTTAAAGCATTATTGTTTAACTAAAACCGTTTTACTATTAAATAAAATATATAGTGTTCCAATTTAGAATACGCCTTGTAATTTACAATTAATACGTGTCATATTAAATTCGGCTTAAAACTTTTTGTGCACTAGTAAAAGTAAGGTAATATTTTATTCTAACAATATTGTTCTTCGTAACACACTGGTTACGTGCTTGGGAATTCGTTCGAATTTTTCTCGCAAGTGGTGGTTTTTCAAGATTTGCCATGTGACGTTTCTGGCTGTGCGTATTATGAATGATTTACTTTCCTCCGTGACGACTCATCTCTGTTTGTGTGTGTGTGTGTATTTTTTATTCACTTGTGGTGGGAAGATTTCGTGGGAGAAACACATTTTTTTTTTTTTTTTTTTTTTTTTTCGTGAAAGAAAATATTTAGTCTACGTTTTACATCTGGCGATCTTCTGGGAAATGCCGGTCGCCTTTTATTCTCCACGCGGGAGGTATGTTTTCCTAACATCGTACGACACTTTGTCAGCTGGAAATACTAGAAAATCGACTGCAGTCTGTACCAAAGAGAAGTGTCCACGATGTTTTATTCCTAAAGTAGAGACAGAGATTATTTACACGTACCCCATACGTGCTTGTGGCTTAAAGAACTACCCCATCAGTTTTATAAGATGAGTCCTTGTTCAATTTTGGGAACAACGTTTGTATATGTTACTCACAATCCACGAAATGCCCACTGACCGAAATTTTTACCAGCAACGCGTTGTGGGTATGACGTTATGACCACAATCCGTTCTGGATATATATTTCGGTCACTTTGAAAATATAAATACAACGCGTTGTGAGTATTGCGAGCGCGCAATACCCGAAGCAATGTTATTTTACGCATTGTGGGCACTACAAATTACCCACAACTTGTTTTGGATATTGTGGTTTCACCTCACAACGCGGTCCGAGTATTTTGTATTCACTTACTGTGAGTGTTGAGAATTTCGCATTTGCCCATAACCTAAACTAACGATCTGATGTAGAAGCAGAGGGTTGTGGGTGACTTGAAAATATAATAAACGCATTGTGGGTGAAACCGCAACAGTATGTCCACAATGCGAAAAATAAATAACATTGCATCGTGTACTACGCATTTCCCAATACCTACAACGCGTTGTATTTACGCTTGCCCATAGTGACAGAAATTATACCCAAAACGCGTTGGGCATGTTGTAACATACACACAAAGAGTTGCGGGTAAAAATTTCGGTCAGTGGGCAAATTGGGGGGTTGTATGTAGTGTATGCACAACTATTATAAAGAGTAAACGGAATAAACTCTAGCATTACGCATAAAATGACCAAATATAGAATCTTAAAGCAGTTGTTCGCGAAAAAAAACTTTATAGAAGTCACATTTAGCCTGCTATGAACTAATTTGTTGGTGATGATAACATGTGCGTCGTATTTTTGCATTCCAAGTGTATAAAGCGGTTATCTGTAATTTTGACGGGCAAATGCCGTTATTTATTTAACGCGAATATATTTCTGTAGTATCGTACCAATTTATTTAACAATCTTATTTTACTGATAGGGCGACGAGTCAAAGAGTTTTCCTATTGAACACATAATTGGTTTTCAGTAAATTTTTACAGTGCGGTACTCACTCTATAATTATGCTGAAGTATTTAAATTTAGTCGTACTTTTGTCTGCTTGGCATATATGATGTACAATTTCGTTTTGAATTACAGAGCTTTGACCACATAAATATATTATAGACTTTCTATGAATGGCAACTCGTAGGTGTTGCCAAGGAGGGAACAAGTTGCAGAGAACAGTATAGTGTTGTGAGCTAGTTGATGCTACAGCCACTGACAGGCTGGTATGTAGGTGCCGCTTATTACTGACTGATCACAACACAATAAGTAGCCAGTAGATATTTCATAGTCATTGGTACACGGCGGCGCGTTCACAGGAGTGTACAGTTCTCGGCAACTTGTGCTCTCTCTGGCAACAACCCTCAAGCCGCCACTCTTTTCTATGTAAATAATATGCTGTATAGTTTATATCCAATAATTAACACACGTATGTGTTAATAAATATGTGTATATATGCATAGATGGAAACCAAAATATACTTTACATTGAAAGAGAAAGTGCCTTTGACATCTTAAGGGCATAACAGTAAATTTTTAAAAGTTAACGGCTATACCAGATTAAGACAGGAGAAGCTTTTTTTTAATAACAAAATTAATTACCTCCCTTTATTTCCTCAAGTACACAATTTTAAACTGCCCATTAATAGCTTAAAAATCATTTAAATACGTCTATAAATGGTTATCTTGCGGTTATGACTTTGTGAAAATATGGTCTTTATTATTTTACGTATAGCAAAAATGAGAAGCTCGCCATTATAAAAAAAATTAATTTGAGTACGTTTGCCGACACATCTACGTTGCCCTTACATTAGTTCCAGCAAACCAGTTTGATACTTTTTTTTTTTTTTTCGCAGACAATATATTGTTGTTTGTGAAGATTTCAGGAATGGGTCACACAGAGATTCTAGTGTAACTTTTATTGCTTACTTTTATAGTGTTTGAAATGTTCATGGGATTTTAAAATTGTTCTTACTTTCAACCATACAGGTAACGGGTTAGTGATTATCAGTCAGAAAATGTTAAAACAGACACTATACTTATAATTATTATTCTTGTTGTAACTACTGAAGACAACACCAACCTCTCACAAGGGACTTTAAGTGCGTTTAGAGAGAAATTTTGGACTTAACTGTGTAAAGATGTTTGTCAAACTGTGTATTACAAAACAAATTACTCTCAAAACACAAAGAGGCAAACGTGCATTATATATTTTGGTTTTTATCAATCCGTCAGTATATTCATTTCAATTTTGTTGCACTTATTATTTCTATAAAATTAGGCAGAAATACCAGTTTTTTTATAATTTGTTATTCATGTTTTTCTAATCTACCAATACCTTTGAATTAGAACATAGTTATTTCTTACGTTTTAAACTAAACTAATGTAAACTACTATAAGCTGTCACAAGAGTCGGAGGAAGTAGACCTGCGCAGAATGGATGCTGGAACGGTCTTTTTTAAATAATATTAAGTATAAATAAATAATCAAATAAAAGTCCCAAAATTCTGAATTTGTGGCAAGCTGTCGGCGTCTATTCAAGGAGGAGCGTCTCACGTCAGACTTTGATGAATAACAGGACGTCTCTGATTATGCAATCCAACAAAATTCTGATTAAAAAATTTAAACTAGTCTCGCGAATATCACGCCAGCAGCTCTCTGCGTCGCTGGACGGAGTGCTTAAGGCTCGGTATCAGTCGCTGTGATGAAATTTGATTATTTTTCGCTTTTTTGGAATTCTGAGAATAAAAACGTTAAATCGGCGACTATACAGCAAAATCTATTTAACTTGAGCTACAATTTCAAGTATAACAATGGAGCTAGTAACGTACCTATAGTTAGGTCGCAATTTGTCGGGCAGGTATTGAATGTAAAAAAATTTGCCACTTTTTTTGCGGCGTTATTATAAGTTAACAGCTGGATCGCAAGGTTTGTACTGTAGCGAAACGTAAATAGAATTTGAGGTATAATCGCTTATTTAAAATTTTTCTTCTTAGATTTCTAAAAAAAAAAAAAAAAAAAAAAAAAAAAAAAAAAAAAAAAAAAAAAATCAATATGGCGGCAGAAACCGAGCCTTAATTCAAAGATTCAATAAACATTCGTAGTCACGCTTGTTTAGTGGGCAGTCTCGTAAATCTACGACCACCTCGCTCTCGGCAGTTAAGAGTGAACGTTAGTTCGTTTTTTTTTTTTTTTGCTGCGGATTTCAATGAAATTTTGTCTACAGTTATTTTCAGTTACTATTGTTGTCTCTACGTAATTTCAAAATTTTCTCCCGCATTTTAATTGAGATATTAAACTATAAATTTAAAGTTGTTTAATTCATAACTGTAAAAAGTCTAATGTCTGACACACCAATTATGTATGCACATAACCTTCTTGTATATGAAATTAAATTTCATTGTAATAGGTGTAATATTTATATTATAAAATAATTAAATTGTGAACCTCTGCATAATGTAAAAGTGCAATCTTGTGTAAAGTCGCCTCCCACACATTACTAACATATTGCAGAGAGATCACCTTCAGCCGTTACAGACACAAAGCATCACATAATAATTTGTCGCCTAACACATGTCGGAGCTATATATGGGAAAGCCGGAATTTCATTAGCTAATGGTACCAAATTTTCACACGAAGTGAGTGCAGACGTTTGGGAAATTACTTCAACTTAAGTAAATACTCAATGAATCCAAACGGAAGTTCAACTGTTTGCAACAAGAAAGAATACTGCATTGTTTGGTACCTAAGACATGTCTGTGCGTATGGTCTGGGGACTCAAAACGAATGTCAGTTGAAAGTCCAATTTCGCGCTGTTTTCGCCATTTAACACGCAGCCGGTAAGAAATAACATGCTCTGAAGAGTGCTGCTAAGATGCGTGCAGTGAGGAAAGCCGTGAACTACGTCCAGCAGGTAATGGAAGGGGGAAGGCTGTGTTTGTGTGTGAGGCAGGAGCGGTAAGGTTACCATTGACCGACGCGTACAGTACATTATCGCCTCTACGTGCAAGCTACTCAGATGACGTGCAGAGCTTTACTATTATCATTTTTCCTATAGGACGTTAAGCGGTGACCATATTATTTTATTTGTCGGCAGCATAGTTAAAAGTCTAGTTCTTTTTTCTATAGGGGTAGTTATGTTTTTCGAATCTGGTTGTTATTTTTCCTGATACGGCAGTCTTGAAAACCCATTTTTGGCCATTTCGAGGGACCCGAAAACGATGTTTCTAATAAACGTGCCAAATTTTCAAAACTATAGTAACATAGTTTGAAGTATGCGTTCTTTTCGTAGATATACAAATATAATGCGCGTTAAATTGTTTCGTCAAAAATAATTACCGTAACTCGCTGCAACGAATTTCAAGCGCAGGTAGTGATGCCCTTCAAGGATGTCAAAGTGCGAAATAATAGTAATTTTATATTTCTATGAAATAATGTTAGTTTTGTAGACGTTACTTAAATTACATTTTCCTCTTACAAAAATTAGCTATACCGGTTTTCCCATAATGACACTTCAATGTTAAAATTCGCACGCATTTAGTTCTCACAAGCCGCAAAAACCAATGAATATAAATACATTTTAAAATTCACACTGAAGCTACATATCACAGGCCACTGCTTGACATGTTCTAATATGCGTTACAAAATATTTTTGTGTTTAAAATAAATTTATAAAATTAGGAATTTTTTTTGCCTCTTTATCGATTTTTTTAAATACAAAAATTTTGTAATGGATATTAAAACATGTCAAGTAGTGGCCTGTGACATGTAATTTCAGTGTGAATTTTTTAATTGTTTAATATTCATTGGTTTTTGCGACTTATAAAAACTATAAAACGTGCAAATTTTGACTTCGTGTGCAAGCATGGGAAAATTGTTTCAACTAATTTTTTTGCAAAAGGAGAATCTACTCCCAAGTAACAGCTACTAAACTAACACTATTTCACACACATATCAAATTACGATTTTCCCACACTTGGATGCCCTTAAGGCTCGGTTTCAGTCACCATATTGAATGTTATCATTTTTCGCTTTTTTGGAATTCTAAGAAGAAAAATGTTAAATATGCGATTATACCTCTAGTTGTATTTACATTTCGCTACAGTACAGAACTTGCGAAATTTGCTGTTAACATATAATTACTCCACAATGTGTGTGGCAAATTTTTTTACATCCATAATTTGCCCGACAATTTGCAACCTGACTGTACTTTACTAGCTCTCTTGCCACGCTTGTATTTCAGCTCAAGGTAACTACAACTTGCGGTATAGTCACCGATTTTAAATTTTTCTTCTCAGAATTAAAAAAAAGCGAAAAATAATTAAATTCAATATGGCGACTGAAACCTAGCCTTAAGGACCAAGTTTCTTGATCAAAAATTCACAATCAATCCCACTTTGCGGAAAAATTTGTGAACACTTCGATCGCCTCTCTCGGAGGTTCGAGCCACAGTCCGTAATATAAATATAGGCTGTTCATTTTAAACTGAACACCCACCGAAATCTACAATGAGTTAAAAATATATTTCTTCGGGCCTGTATACGTTAAATTTTGAGCGTGTTTTAACTGGTTTTTAGATACTTGAAAGTTTTCATATCAAAAATAGTAAAGTTAGCTGCAAAACGACTGAAAGAAGTAGTTAAGCAGAGCTCATTTTATTGTGAACAGCCTATACAAATAGCTTGCTATTCGCGAGACCCCGAGAACACGACGTCCAACTCTCTCTCGAGGTCAAGGTGAAGTACTTGTAAAGGCCTGTTTACATATGGCTATGTCATCGGACGTGACCGTGCCAGTGAACGTAGACGTGTCCGAACTGTGTGGTTACACTGTTAAAAATCTCCGTAAATTCGTGGAAGTATTTACAGACTGTAATTATACTGATGTTGCTTCCGTAATTTTTTGTTTATGGAAGTTTGTCCGCATTGCCAGTTTGCGGATGTTTGATCGTAACTTTCCATAAATTCATGGAAATATGTTTCTACAATTTTAAAGAATATTTTATTGTTTTTCCAAAAAAAAAAAAATCTGGTATTAATAATCACTATTCGTTTCGCGCCAGTGGGTATGCGCCTTTAAAGTTATTTCTATAGAGTAAAATATTTTTTATCATAATGATACTATTGAAGTTCTGTAAAATCATGATGTCAAAAACAAAAGTTGTTTCTTATAAAGTTGATCTCTTACCACTGCGTGGAACTCGCTCGCTGACTGTATCCCTACTGTGGTGGAATGGTTAGAGTGTCTGCCGGAATTCATATGGTCGTGGGTTCGAGTTATGGCGAATTCGAGAAATGCTTTGGTTACTAAATGGTACGTCAAGATTTCGATAAAACATAGCAAATAAGAGTAGTTTGTTTATCTGGAAAATTAAGTGCCATTAATTGAAGAAACTCAATTTTGAGAGGAAAACGGTTTGCCTATAGTTTTACGGAGGATTCCGTTACCAAGCAAAACTGAGTGTCCGTTATTTTACGAAGATTTCTGGATAATTTTTTGCCTGTACATTTTCATAACTTTACGGAATTGTTTCTAACAGTGTAGATTCGCCCGCGCTGTTAACATTTATTATGTCTGAAGCTGGTCCAAAATTGTGATTAATTGATATTTTGTCCAGCGCCTATTGATTTTAACCTTCTATTATTTCCGTGATTGTTTTCAATGTTTTCAATTTTATACCTAGTTACAAATCCCCGCGGAAATAGTTGAAATTTTCTTCTGTCTTAGGTCACAACTTCGGACAAAAGTTAAGATTGGTGAATATTTGTCTTAGGACCAAGCTTGTCCTAAGTCATTGTAACTTCGGACACTGACGTGACGTCACAGAGTCACGTGCGCCAATCAGCGCATTCTTGTATAGGACACAACTTCGGACATCGCAATTGAGAATAGGTCTTAGTACGCTCTTTCGGTGGACCACGGCCTGACTCCACTTCAAGATATGTCAGGTAATCCCCGAACTGCTTCCCAACTACACCTATGACTCCTTACAATGAGCCCTTAGCTGTCCCGACCACTTTGGCGATTATTTATACTAACTTACGTTTTTCAACATTAAAATATCACAAAATTTTCTGGTATTACTACAATATATTTATATAATTATAAACCCTGAAACAGTAATAACAGAATTTTTAACAATATGGCCTCTGATTTGCTGCCCTCTACCCTTCTATTTTCTTGGGCGGGTGTGTGCTACCATCACTTCAAGTGTCTTTCCTCCTCCTTTCTTCCTTAGTGAAGCCAGAATAATGGGCTTGTTGTTTTTAGAAGCAGTACCTAATCCCGGTGTGTGACGCTAGCGACACTGCTCCACAACACAAAATATAGGGTGGCTGCACTGTCTAGAGTCCCTGTGATGTGACAAGTTTATTGTTCTGATGTTGGGAAGGATATTTTTGGACCTCATTCCCACTCATCCAGGTCCTCGCTTGTCTTATACAAAATTATTTACAACAAATATTTTTATCATCACCTTAATTGTAAAATCTCGTAACTCCATTTCGCATCCATTTAGAAAAAAGGAGAGAAAAACGATTTGATTTCCCTCACAATGAGAAAAAATACATAATTTTTTAGAACATTATTATAAATAAAATTTTTATATCTACTTTTTAAAAATGTCTTCGTAAATACCTTATTATGATGGTTTAAATGGGCTCGAATGTCCAATCTTCATAATACGGAGTTACGAGCTTTTAATATCAAGGTAACGTTATGTTATACAAATACATGTATTTATAACTTATTCATGTCGGCTACTGGAAATGCCGATTACAATGCTCAAAGACGAGCTAGCAAAAATGTGTTGGCATTTGGAAGACACTGTCATAGGCGGTTCGGCATAAAGTGAGCACTCAAAAAAGCCCTGCTAAAGTTCTATTTCCAGCCAATCCGCGTTTTTCCACGCAGAACGGCTAACAACGGGAAGTATCTAGCTTCTCTGGACCCGTCACTTGATGTTTGCACGTGTAAGATAAAATGTGTAGTCAGTATAAATCGATACAGCTTGATAATAAAATTATTAATTAAATAAAATACAATTATTTCAATTTCGGTTGGTTTCGTTTCAGTATTGCTGAATTTAAATACGAAAATACACGGAACTATATTGCGTAATTTCGCTGCCACCATGCAAGCAGTAGGTCAACTATAGTTTATAATAATATTATTAATAATAATAACAATAATAATACGGAGATATCGCCTTGTCTTGCACTGGACCATAAAAAATTCTAGCTACAATTTACAATTATTTTATGATATTTCAAACTTAAATCTGAGGCAGTACTAAAAAAAATAAGAAGCTAAAGTGAACTAGCGATATGCCATGAGAAAACTGAAAATAGTACGATAATTTATGTCGTTGATTTAAACAACGTAAGGGTAAAGAAATCACATAAAATACAAACTAAATTAACAGGGTTCAATGAGAAGCTGAAAATAACAATAAAATTTAGATTAAATAAAGTAATTAATAAGACTAAATATCAAGATGCCCAAGATTATGTTGAATTATGTGCAGTAACGGGTAGTGATATTTTTCATAGGTAAAATTTTTAGTGCTCCCTTTATCCCGAACGACTTATAGTAGAGTGCACAGCCTATTTACATAGAGCACAGTACGCCATTGTGGAGGTAACCGAGTAGCATGGCGTATACGAGCAAAGCGTCACGCCACGGGGATTCCCAGAGCGCAAGAATCCCCGTGCCTTGTCCCTCCTGGGACTAAGGATTGTGAGGGGACAGGAGGGGGTAGACAGGACCACGCCCATGGCGCCTTCTCGGCACGGACAAGCCACGACAGTCAGTCGCCACAGTATCTGTTTGATCAATTATTCTACTGTATATACAGCGGTAAGATATTGTATCTTTCAGCTGGCAACAATTACATGTTTCCTTTATATGTATTTGGTTTAAAAAATATATGTAACTTCCTAGATATGCTTCCTTATCTTACTGAATTATATACAGGTTGGCCAGACACAAGGGCGTAACAAGCGCCCCACGCGAAGCTTGGGCTAGATTTGAGATGAAAATGTTAGTGGCGAAAATGTTGCACGAAATATTACGTGCGCAATGTGGCAACCCTGCCCGGAGAATAACACCTCTCGCGCTCCACGTCCAGGCATTAGGTATTTTTATATCGCGAAAATGTTTTGTTCCAACATACCCTTAAAAACACTGTAGTTTCTTGCAACATATATATTTCGGTGAAATACTTCTGACACACGTAACTGTACATAAATGTAAATAACAGGCATCAAATATTACAATATCGGTAGGGCCCGGAAAATGTCGCATGCTAGAATCCATTTTCCTATGCACGTTCAAGTCCCGTCTATTCGTTCATTCCACGTTGTTCCAGTGAGTAGCAGCTAGTGGACAAATAGTCGGGACTTGAGTATTCACAGAACAATGCATTCTAACATGCAGGTCGTTGAATCCGCGAATTTTTCCGGGCTCTAAATATCGGGATTCTAATTGGCTCAGTCAAATAACAACAGCTTAAAGTATAAGCTAAATCCTTTAGTATTCTGGTAAGCTGAACGTGTGTTGAAATCCATAAAACAGTCAAGTTTTCCCGCGATAAACCATCACCTGCAGGTATTTTATGTATGTATGTTACATAGAATCATGCTTGTACTGCTCGGAATTATAACCTGCACCCATAATATGCGGATCAGAACAGTAGTAGTAAATATAAATAAGATATATGTGGTGCGCAAGAGAGGACTAACTACAGTGCTGTGTTGCCAAATTGTGTATGTATGATGTCGTTGTACAACATTTGCCACTTACATGTTAATCTTAAATTTAGTCCAGGATTAGCGTAGTGTGCTTACTGTGTGTTTATTTCTGGACATCCTATATATATATATATATATATATATATATATATATATATACACACACAAACGCAATTGTAAGTTGTCTGAGGAATCATTACACTTGTCTGGTATAGGTAGGTACCTTTTACAATTCAACAGCCGATGGTGTTCGAGAAGAGGCGAGGAACAAATTATCCAGTCAAACATACGACGGCCAATAGGAAAATATGAACACGGGATGAACGAAACACACAAAAGTAAATTTAACTGACTGAGTAATATAAAAATTCAGCAAAATGTTTCACGACATATGCCGTGTTATGTTTAAAAAAATTGTAGCCGTTTTGAAATAATGAACATAAGATTAACGGAATCCATAAAAGTTAAGTCAACTTACTAAGTAGTACACGTATACCTAGATTAATGAAATCCGGGAAAAACATTTCCTCAGATATATCATACTACGCTGAAACTAAATAATGGCCACCACTATGAAAATATGAACACGAAATGATCGAAATACGCAATGTCAAGTTAGTTTACGAAGTAGTACGTATTTGTGTACTAAGTCTAATGAAATTCAGAAAAGTACTACCTCAAGATACGACAAAGTATGCTGAAAATATAGGTTTACATATGTCCACCACTGTGAAAGCATAGTAGCCCTACTGTAAAGCGGTTGCACTCTGTTGGCACAGAAAGTGCACTATTTAAAAAAACCACAATTTTATGGCAATGTTCACCAAGTTTTACACAATATTACATCCACATAATCCCTCTGATATTGAACGTAAATCGCCTTAGTACATTGAGTACGTCCTAACCACAGCACAAAGCAGGTACATTGTTCAGTGATGCAAATAATTTTATTAGTGATATTACAGGACGTGTCTGTTCGTATTTAGACAGTGAATAGTTTATTGCACTGCTAACAATTTGGTTAGAGTGTACATACTTTTACACCGTCCGTGTAACAAATCTTAAGTGATAAATCCGTCGCAACAATATTATAGCAACACGCCTGTTAGTTCGGTTACCTGTCTTGCAGAGAAGTCGCATTGCCTTCATATGATTCAGGCGTTACAATAAATAATCTAATTTTACATACGATTTTCTTCCGCGCCTGTTTTTTTTTTTTCAGCAGAACATGAATTACATTGAAGTGTTCCAAAGAAGAAAATTGTCGTACCTCATTTGAACAATAATGGGCCAATGAAATTACCAAGCTACTTATTGAAAATGAAGTAGTCATTTATAAGATACTGTACTAAGCTTCGTTATATAATATGACGTAATTTTTGAAATATTAATTGAAATGTAATTTGAAATTCTATTTTCAGGGAGCATTACACCGACAATATTCACTTTAAGGACCAAATTGAAAACACATTTTCGACATGGTTTTTTTATGTGAGCTGTTACCACACAAATTTAACACACACTGTCCTGACACATCCTGTATAGATTATTAATAAAAATCACATTTTCTGACCCTCTCCCGCCCAACCTTTTACTTCATGAATATCTAATTTTGGAAAATCTTTAAACTTATTTGTGGATATTATGTAAGCATCAATTTAAAACGAATTGCAACTCTGTATTCCGAAGGGTTCGCTGTCGATAGCTAATTGAAAACACACTTCAGGTCAAAATAGATCGCAGGCTTTCGCGGCCGTTGTCTGCATTTTCTTGGCTTGTGGGTGTGAGCCGCGTCTGAAGATTATCTTGCGACGTTTCGGCAGTCGTTGCAGCTGCCATCATCAGGTAGTCGGAGTCGGAGACCAACTGGCAGATGTAAGAGTTGCAGGTCCTTATATACCCTGGTGTCTGGGTGGCTGCTTCCTGGTTGGCTGGACCCGTCGGCCAATCACAGGCCTGCTTGCTCCTGATTGGCCGAGGTGGTTAGCCAATCCTGGCTCTCTCCTGGTGGACCTTCTGATTGGCTGGGTACTTGGGCCAATCGTGTGCAGACTCGCACCTGGTTGGCTGGGTTGACTGGCCAATCCTGGTGAGTCTGTCGTGACTGCCCTCTGGTAGCTTGATTTCGCATCATCCACGAATAAATGTGACCATATTTTGCTTAGCCGATATCCATCTTCCCTGTTGATGTTGTTGGGGTGTTTTATTATCTCTATTGCCTCTCTCACAGTTCTCTGACGATAATTACTGATGTTGGTTATTGTGGAGAACTTGTCAAAATCGAAGCTGTGTTTCGTTCCCATGGAGTGTTCTGCTATTGCTGACTGCTGGTTTTCGTATTTGTATGCTCTGATGTGTTCTTTAATTCTTGTTGTGATTTTTCTGCCTGTTTGACCTATGTACACTTTCCCACATGAGCAAGGAACTTTGTATATTCCTGCCTGTTCTTCGGCTGGTGTTTTGTCTTTTGCCGATCCCAGGATGCCTTCAATCTTGTT
>PNEQ01055927.1:0-28793 GCA_003012365.1 Medauroidea extradentata
TATGAAACGCCATAATCAAATGAACAAAATGACACTAAGTTCAGCTCTCTATGTTGAACGGTTCTCGAACCAGAGCAATTACAAGATTTCCAAATGCAGCAAAATTAATCATTTTCTTAAAATTTAAAAAATTCATAACTCAGAAACTAACAGTCCAAAAAAATTGTAACTCGGCCAATTTCATCTTTGCGATAGGTCCAACATATTTACAAAATATTGTCAAAATCTAAAACCTTGATTTTAATTTTAATTTTTTAATTGGTTGATTTGACATGGAATGTCCCGTACTTAAGGTACAAACTTAAGCTCCTGGATGCGACGGCCGGCAGGGGGTGAGGAGCCTCGGGTCAAAAACAACAAGAACGGTTCCTGTAATTAAGATATAAACTATTGAAACTAAAAACGTCTACCTCCTCCGCCCGTCAAGTTCCAACTCTAGACAAGCTCAGACTAACAAACATGGCGTTCGGCGTTGCCAAGCCAGCCCTGCGAGGGGGGCTGACTTTGCGCGGTGCAAAGTAGTTCCCATACAAAAACACTAAATAGAACAAAGTTACACAAGAGACAATACAAAATGGGTGCTTGAAAAATAGCAAAACATGTTACAGACATTATTGGTGTTTTGAAATGTCTTATCTTGGATTATTGTTATCTGTTGCATTATGTTCAAGCAGAAGGATACAATAGACATAGCATAGCTGATGCAATTGAATAATGGTAGACTAAAAATTACAAGCAAAATATGAAACCACATTTTTAAAACATTGAGACAGTAATAAGACAGTTGAAAAATTTTGCAATTAAAGAGTAAATTTAAAGAAACATATTTTTAAAGGTAATGTTTATCATTTGCAACATGCACTGAGTGTAGGTCGTACTAAATTAGTACAGTGCGGCAGACGGACTAGTGGGAGGGTGAACTAAGCACACGTCAATCATAATTTATTTTCAAAAAGGAAGTTTGATTAATGGAGTGGCAAATCCACTAGTGGTGTAGTGAAATCTGCTGTGAAGTTTGTCCTGGACTTTTTAATTGATAATACACTTGATTGAATAATTTTGTGCGACAAGTGGTAAATCCAAAAATTAATTCTATAAAAAGTATTTTTCACTGCTCAGCTTAAAAATGTCTGTTTTTTTAGTTTAGTTTGGTGCATCCATTGGATCTTCTATTTTTGTACAACTTTGTACAAAGATACTGGACAAGTAATTTTTACAATATAATACAAAATAAATTAATTTGCATTTATAAAACGGTACAGTGTATGGAAGACATTAAAAATTGGAATGATGATCATTTTCTTCACGTCAGTTGAGGCTTGTCTGCCCAGGTCCACATTTTTCAGTCTCCATCTATATAAAAAAAAAAGGAAGGAAGGATGATGGGGAAAATTCACATTCGTAACTGATCAAAAATTTACCCACATGCACATACATACATATAAGTTTTCAATATTTTACAATGCTCCCAGTTTTTGTGAATTTTTATTTACCTAGTGCTGGTGAGTTGTAAATATTATTTATATTTATTGCATCAGAATTGATCAACAGAACAGAAAGCTTTGGACACTAAAAATTCGTTAATTTCCTTAAAGACTTTCGTATCAGAAAAGCACGGGTTCTGCAAGCGTTTAGGCAAATTGTTGAAAAGACTGCTTGATGTGTAAGATGGTCCTTTTCGAAGCACTTTTGAACATGACTGAGGTGTAAATGAATTTACATGCAAGGGGTAGGACGCTAGCACTTTTGAATAAAGGTCTGCAAGAATCTGTTGGTTTTTAGTCAAATATTATTTTTAAAGCTCTCTTTTGCATTTGGAACACCTTACTGTTAGGCAAATTTCCCCTATGTTATGATGGCATGTACATATGCATAATAAACTGTTACAGCAGTTTCTCTGCTTAGTATTCCTGCTATAGTTCGCAGGGAAAATATGCTGAACTTAGTTTTGGCAAAATTGACTCTGTGTTATTTTCAGTTAGGGTGATTATCTACCTGTAACCCAAGGAGTTTGGTATTATTTGCTTCATTTATCTCTTTTGTGCCATAGCTAAACCTTGGTCCTATTTCCTTGTTGTAAGGAACTGAATGAAGTGTGTCTTTCAAGATTTAGGTTCAATTTGTTGGTTTTAAACAATTTGTCTAACTTACTGAATGTAGTATTGGCTAGTTGCCTTAGTTCTTCTATTGACTTTCCTGCAACTAGTATACTAGTGCCATCTGCAAAAGAATAGGGATAGTACTTGGGTTCAGGCAGTTGGGCAAGTCATTTATGTACCTGGGGAACATCTATGGTCCTAGAATTAAGCCTTGGGGTACTCCATGTGTAGGGATTGTGTTATCTTTAATGCAAACCTGATGCTGCCTGTTAGGTAGCTAGGAACACATTAGGTTATTTATTTTGTCCCTGATATTGAATTTAAATTAATTAGCAAGGACAACATGGTTGACAAAATCAAATGCTTTGGTCAAATGTGTTTTTTTTTCTAAAACCAAACTGGGAATTCAAGAAAAATTCAATTTTTTTAAAATTATAAAATGAAGCAAGAGGCAGTTGTAAATTAGTTTTTCTATTACTTTTGAAAATGTGGATAGATGTGAAGTGGGTCTGTAATTGGCTACATTTGATTTATCACCTTTCTTGAACAAAGGAATAACAGTTGCCCATATGAGGCTTGCAAATCAGTGAATGTTATAATTAAGTTTTTTTTTTTTTTTAAGAAACTTTTGCGATAATTTGTAAATAACACTTTTGTCCTATCTGCTGTTAGTGCTACAAAACAAGAAAGTCTGTAATTATGTAATAATGTAAGAAGATGTACAAAAGTATGTACAGATTGTCAAGCCTCAATTTTAGATTATAAGTGAAAAAAATTTTTTTTTGCTTTAGTGCACTCCATTCTCTTTAAAGGTATGTTTTTTATTGGTTTAATCGGCAGTTTTTAATTGTTTTAAAATCAGATCTTTACATTTTTTAGACTTCTAAACTGTGGTCTCTGGAATAGCAACTCAAACTCAGGGTTTGTCTCTTAATGACGCTAATGACCCAAAGCCAAGTTGTTTTTTACCTGGGGCAGTGAGTGCTCTTCTTGTGTCATTACCTCCTGTGTCAAGTCAGGTGCAATCCTCGACTGCTGCTGCTCTGCTGGGATTAGGCCTACAGAGACTGTGTTGTATATTGTCCGAGTCATCATAGTAGTACGTACGGTGTACAGTCCTTTGTTAATTTTAATGATAAGAAAAGCAGTTCAGATAGAATGATGTAGGCTAACAAATTTAGAAACAGAATGTGTTAAATGAAAAATCATGCATGCTCTTCTAGATATTTGGTGCTAATATGTTGTGTTACTCACACCCTATCACCAGTTTGATCTGGTTGTGTTCTCCAGTCAAGCTATTATGTGTTTGTAACACCTTCAAAGAAACTATTTTAAACTTTTACGGAGAACCAGAAAAATGTGCTATGATATTGTATTCCCAGCTTGCTGATGGAATGTCTGCCCGAAAGTCTCTGGTGATTGTGCCTCCCCCTCCGACGAGATTCTCAGTGAATGAATGGCGGCTCAACAACCTTCAGCGCTATCGCAATGCCGCAGATCAGCAGCAGTTGGCAGAACGTGTGATGAGCAAATCCGACAGGGTACGTGACATCACTGCCGATCTGACCATACAGCACAAAACAGAAGTCGAGAAGAAGTTGGAAGAAAGGATTCGGGATGTAGAGTTTCTCAAGGAGGAAAATGAGAGGCAAAAAGTTGAATGTTGTTTGGAGGAAGAAGCACTGAATGCATACAAAGAACGGATCCAAAATGCACTCAATGCCCTGAAAGAAAATGCTCTAAAGCTGTGCAAGGAATGTATAATTTTGAGGTAAGCACAACATTTATTTCTTCTGTAGTGTGAGAAAATATAAATTTTTCGGAGCCTCGTTATTTGCAATTTCTGTACTTTGCAGCAAGTAAATTGTATTCAATTGTAGATCTAGATTAGCCATGAAGCTAGACGTTAGCGTTAAGTAAGTATTTACAGTTTACTATGCTTAAAACACCCAATATTAAAGTGTGCATTTCAGTTGTATGTTTTGAATGACACATGTGTGTTTGTTGAAGGTAGCAAAACATTGCTGTTGCATTGTAACAATACAGATGTTGTACTGCGACAGGTTGTGTAACTAGTAGTAATTGAAATGTGTAGGGAAGCAATAAATTTACAGCATTTAAATTGGTATGAAAAAAGATTTTTACTCGCTGATTATAAATTGTTTCTTCTTAGGAAACTGCCAATTACATTAGACATGAAAGTTGTTAACTAGCTAACTCATTAGCAGTGTGACATCTGGTAATATGTGCGAAAATATCAATATAGACAAGTGAAATAATTCTTGGAAATGTATGAAGTGTGAAGTAAAAGCATCAACAGTTCACTGGAACCAGAAATAGGCTCGCATCCTGTACAAATGATAGGAAAAATAGGAGAGCTAAGTTTATTTTGAATTTTATGTTGATGCATAGGAATCTGAAGATAAGGATCTCCATTAGATTGCAGACCACTAACCATTTACATACTTGGGAAATAAGTAGGCTACGTACATTGTTTTTACCTGCAGGTAGGGTTAGGATGGATAGGAGGCGGTAGCTGTTAGTTTCAACCAGCTGCTCCACCAAATCTGTAGAAAATCCTCACAAAGTGACGTGACAAATTTTATTTGAAAATTCCTAGCTGGCAGACTTGGTATTAAACTGGTGACTTTGGGAGACCAATGATCCAACTACGGAGCTGACCATGAGCCTTTACAGATGTGGCCTCACAATCAAGCCCTGGTTACCAAGGTTCCTGTGAAAGAATTTAAGGCAAGAAACTGAAATTTATGAATTTGTGTTGAAAGTTTCGGTTTGGGGGGAGGTTGAGATGGTTCAACATTTTTGTTTGCACACTATGTTACTTATGCCTAGAGAATGCTGGAAGTGGAGAAATATTAATGTTTGTTCACTGTTGTTCACATGTTGTTAACATGTGGAAAGTAATGTTTACCTATTGTATTAATAGTAATATTATTTTTATGCAACATGTCACAGAATTGTATTTTTCTAGAGTGAAATGCATATTTTTTTTTAAAATATAAATTTGATGATTTTATGTTTTCAATAATGTTCACATAGTTCAAAGCCCTGATAGCAGTTGGTATTTTTGAACCTGCTGATATAAATTAAAAAAAAAAAAAAATGTAATTTATGTGAAGTTATTTATGAATAATTACTTTTAAACTAGTAATTATATTTTATAAAAAATTAAATTATGGCAAAAATAATGCATTTAAAGTAATTTTCAGTGTTTATATTTTGGTTTCAATTAAATTTAAAAATTATTTGTACACTAAAGTAGTGTAATTTTGAAACTTTTAAAGAGGAAGTACTTCGGGGTGCAGATTTAGGTTGTTATTTTCCCATCGCATCTCCATGCTTTTTCTTACCTATTATCCTCAGCCTTTTTCACAGTATTCTTTCAAATGTTTCGAGGCATTTCCATTGGCCAGGACAATGGTAAGAGTGAAGAGATTAGCAGTTGCCATTGTAATACCACACGTACCCTAACTTCCTTACTATCCTATCCTCTACCCATCCCTAGTAGAATTTATAGGATGGTATCCTTAAAGTACCTACTGCACTTGCTTATGTAACTTAACTCACATATCCAGATAGAAACAGTCTATTTTGCACATCATGCCACACCTCACCAGCGCTAAAGAACTCATTGTTAAGCGCTGACCAAATTCTCTCTCACATAAGTTTGCTCACTAAATATCTAAGAAAATTTTATCTTAGTGCTCGAGGTTAGGTTTTTGTTTGATCTCACACTCTCATTTAAAACCTACAAAATATAAAAAGTTAAAATATATAACAAACTGTAATATGTTGTGTTTGGATTGTACTAATGAATGTTTTGGACTGTACTGCATAGCCGGGACCTCAGAAGAGGCCAGTTCACTGTTAAACTGAGTATTATATATATTACGAAGTCATGTGATACACTGTGGTGTGCGTAAATAGTGTTCTAATATGTTTGTTGTTATGAAAGTCATAAATTGTTCCAGAAATCTGTCCATAAAAACTCTTTGTAAGACAGAGGTAATCTAGTGTGAATGCGAGGGTAGGGTACAGTGTAGTGAACCTTACAAAATCATGAAAGGTCATGTTCTTGAAGGATTGCCATAAGACTTCAATAAGTAAGAGAGAACAGAGAAAGTCACACATAAAGAGACTATTTAAGCCTGTTCAGAAGATATTGGAGGGGTATTCTTGTCATACTCGCAACAGTACTAGGTCGTCATTCGTATATGTTCTGGGAACTACGTAGATTGAATTGTGAATATATTAATCTCTATTGAACAGAATTTTTTCAAGGAGCTTTATCTCTCAACCTCCAACCCCACCTCACGTAAGTTTGCATCACTGCTAGTTACAAGTTCAGTTTTTTCCCCTGGTAAGGATTGTTATGTTTTCAAATATGTATTTGTATAAATGATATTTGTTTGGTGGTAAAAAGTGTCAAAGCAGAGAAACTTCAAGCCACAGAAGATGTTTACTGATCTAACTTGTAAAATTGTACTGTCCAGCTGGCTAATGATATTTACGTAAATAAATATGTTTAAAATAACAAGCATCTGATACTAGTCCCCTGAGTATATCAGTCCATGATTCTGTGGGCAGACCTTTGTAGAAAATACACAGTGGCAAAAAAAAAGTTAAAAGTGTTAAGTGTTTGTAGTTAATTTTTATCTCTCCTATATGTCATGTGACACAGTTCACATTATGTTCATTTCCTGACATTTGGTACACAGAGAAAATTACATAATTCAGGGTATTTTATGATTTGTTTTAAGAGAAGGGCGGCTAGGCATAGACTTATGCCGAGACATTGTTGACAAAGAACTTGCCAAAGAAATAGAGACAATAGAGGGAGCTCAAGCATTGTTGTTGAGAACCTTGGAGCAGACACAAGAGCAGCTGCGCTCCCTGCGCTCCACCAAGTACTTTCTTGACAGAGACCATGAGGAAAAGAGTGCTGCTCTTGACATAGACAGACACTGTGTTCAGCTGCGGGAAACAGATATCGGCCTGAGTACCTACCATGGGGACACTCCACTTGCTGCTGGGTAAGAACACCCTCCTTTATTCTGAAATTCAGTAAATATGGTATGTATTTTGTTTAAGTAGTTCAATCGACTTCCAGCAATACATATTTTTTTGTAGATATTAAGTATTTTTACACTAATTTACTCACCTTACTGCTCTGAAGCATGTACCATAAGAAACCCATAGGATACTTTAACTTTAGATCTGAGGTATTAAGTATGAAGTGGAATGTCTGTACCATTCTTCTTGGAAACATCCCACCAAGACGATCCAAACTCGATTACCAGCGGAATTGGTTCTCAGATTTTTGCATGTGGGAACCGTGCTGGATGATGTCACTGGTTGGCGTCTTTTCTCAGGGATCTCACGTTTCCCCTGCCCCCTCATCCCAGTGCTGCTCCATATTCACATGTCCCCCCTCACCAGCATTAAAGATCTAAATGTTACAACTGACCAAAATCTTTTCAATTCTTCATCTCTTCACCATTATTCTTCTAAAGGCATGATACATTATGTTTTACAAAGTATTATGAGTCTTATTATTGTAATAATAACTGTAGTTCCTGCGTTTCCTTAATTTTTAGCATATTATATAGTCAACCTCTCGTGGTTCAGGGGTCATTCAGGACCAATGTTCATCATTAAAGTTAATAATGATGTCATTCAAATGTAAATGGCCAGATACAAGTTACTATTAGTGGCTCAAAGTGGCTTCATGCAGCTGGTGTTGCTGATGATCATTGTACTGACAACTACCCTACTTGAAAAGTCCCGTGGGCCCACATTTGTGTAATAGTCAAGCCAACTCGCCTTTCACCATGGTGATCTAAATCAGATGTTCAGTGTAGTGATGGATCGTTCGCGAACGACTCATTCTAAATGAACGACTCACTCACCAGAGCGGCTCTCAAGTTGCTCTTCTTCAGAGAGCGGCTCGTGAGAAACAAGCCCCCTCTATTCCAAGTAATCAATATTTGATGAAAGTCAAGAGTTGGTAATCGACCTCACAGTCACTATGCATGGTTACTTTCCTGGGTAGAAGATAAGGAAACTGCAAGTGTAGGATTTAATTATTGCATTTTTTTGAAGCTGCAGTCTATTTTCTAAAAACACCAACTTGGTAGAAAATTCTATTGTAGCACTATTACTCATTTCTAGCCATCCCAAACATGATTTTTTTCATGGCCTTGAACTTCTAGAAACTATAACTGCAATAATGGGAATTAAATCAAATAAATTGATAAATTAAACTACACTCTTAATAAAATAAATATATTTTTGCATATAATTATAGCAGCGCGAATTAGCGAGCTGATATAGGCTCGTTCATGTGTCTTTAGCAGTGAGAATTTGCTAGTTACTCTCGAATCGTTCGTCCACGAACGTTTAATGAGTGCGAGTTGGCGACCTGCTCAATATTCTAGGCTTTTCATTTGTTCGCAAACGTGTAATAAGCGCAAATTGGCGAGCTGCTCGAGGCTCTCGGCTCGTCAATCGTTCGCAAACGACAGGAAAACGCAAGGCTTCGTGTTGCTCTGCGCATCCGTACTGCGCACGTTCCTTACATGATCCTTCCCCCTCTTCCCCCTTCACCAACAGCAGGCGAGCTGCTCTGACTCATCGGCTCTTCCTCCTCCTCGAGTGCGAAACGACTCTTTTGAACGACTCTCTACCAAAAGCAAATGCTCGGGAGCTAGCTCTTTAAATTGAGCTGGTTCAACCCATCACTAGTTCAATGGAATTTGTTATATTTTTTGCATATGTTGTAGGCCACATAGTTTGCCAACATCTGTCAAATTAACTACAGTGAGAAACAAAGCACACTGGTTTTTAAGTACAGGATTTATTGTCATTTGAATAGCACTTGGACAAGTCTGAATCAGATAAGTTTTACAGACACAAGAAATTTAACTCGCAAAACATAATCGGAAACAACAGAATAGTGTAGATGTGGTAGTACGTTCAGCATGAGTCTTACAGGATAGTTGCTGGCTGAGAAGTTTTAGATTAGGAATCTATAGTAAGGGATACCAGAGTGTTGTAGTTAATAAACATAGAGAGCAACTCAGTAAGAAAACAACTAACTACGTGAATCCAAGTGTCAGGACTGCACATGTGACAGCTGAAAAATGTACTGTAGCCAGTTGTTGAGAGCAAAACTTGATCAACGCGTAGTAGGCACAAAATGTCTGACCTTCACCCGTGTATACCAGTGCCCTGAATACGAACTTGTCCGTCACGCTGTGATATGCGCCGAGAGCTAACGAATCATATACCGTAAATAGTGAGTACAAACCCTTTTGTAAAGTGTGTTTTATTATGTTTCTGCTGAGTTGTGGGGTTAACGAAGTTCAATGAAGTCAGTATTGAAGAAAGCTAATGAATACGCTTATTGGTGCTAGTATTTGGCTAATGGGTTGTAAAATGTGATACAGTATTTGGACTCGTGGAGAATTTTGTGTTAATAAGTAACATTATTTTACATTTATACTGATTTTTCGTTAAACAAAATGTAGTGTTGGCAATCAAGTTCAATGTTTTAGTTCCACCAAAAATTTTGTATCCTTTTATTTATTAATGGATGTACAGTAAACTGCAGTGTAATTATAATTTATAAGAGACAAATACCAATATAGGTCTAATAATTACTGTTGCATTCATAATGTTAAGTGTTATACTAGTTTATTTTAATGTTCCAAGTACATATGCATGTACTTTATTACCTGAAATATTGATTGTGTACATCATGCGCTGCCTGTTAATGAAAAAAAGCAGCAACAGCATATTTTGTACATTCTCCAGTCACTAGCGCCACTTGATACTTAATGCTTAGATTTCGACTCTTCGTAACCTTAATAACCAAAAGGGATAATTTAATACACAGATAGATACTTGGGGGTAATTAAAAGCATGGAACTTTACTTTCAGTAATATTTTTGTACTTATTTTGACTCAAATACTGTAATATAACTATTCCACAGAAATCAAATCATATAATTTTTAAAGTAACTGTTTGCTGCTAACGTATTTTGTGTCACCGGCCATTTTCCTTGTTGTAGATGATACTGCTGTGTCCATCGTATGCTGCGAGCATATGTACTCAAGATTTGTGTTCGTTGCTGTAAGGTTATGAAACTCCAAAAATTGCAGTGTGGTAATGACATAAAAGGCTTTCGTATTCAGCCCTTTTCCGAATGCGATAAAAAAAGACAAAATCGTTTGTCTATTGATATAAAATGAACCAGTGACAGGAGGATGTTAATGGCAAGCAACGAAGCCAACCATGAGTCTTAGGATGAGTTCAGTTGTACATATAAAGGTACATACTGTAAATTGCTCAACACTCTGCAGCAGTTAAGAGATTCGGTCTGAACATAATATATAAAAAGTTATTGTCGTAAATAAAGACAATTTTTTGCAGTAAGAGGCTACATTTTAGAGGAGGAACTTAAATGTGAGTCATAAGTATTATGATTTAAAAATTACGAGGTGATTTTGGAACTGTACATTCAGACTCATAGGTACAACCACATTCTTTTTAAAATGACCAGGCTGTTTTGCTTGTTTTTAGTCATATCACGTATGAAGAATGGACCATTATGTCTAGAAAAAATATAGACCGTGCAGCGAAGGAAATAAATACTGCTCGTCCTTTGCGGTCATATGTGGATACACTTCTGACACAGACAATTGAAGATTTGTGGCGGCAATATCACTCAACAAATAATGCCTTTCAGCTGCGTATTACTGAAACTCGTCAAGCTAAAGTCAATTTGGAGAAACTTCATAATCAGGTAACACAACACAGTCACAGTTAAGGCTTGGTTTCAGTCGCCATATTGAATTTTATTGTTTTTTGTTTTTGGAATTCTGAGATGAAAAATGTTAAATATTGGGTTATACCTCAAATTCTATTTACATTTCGCTACAGTACAGACCTTGCGATTTAGCTGTTAACATATAATTACGCCGCAATGTGTGGCAAATTTTTGTATATCCATAATTTACCCGACAATTTGCGACCTGACTATACGTTACTAGCTATATTGCCATGCTTGTATTGTAGCTGTAGGTAAATAGAATTTGCGATATAGTCGCCAATTTAGCATTTGTCTTCTCAGAATTCTGAAAAAGTGAAAAATAATAAAATTCAATATGGCGACTGAAACAGAGCCATAGGCATTTATACTCATTACTTGCATTTTTGCATGTACAGAAAATGATCCATAACACATGGACCATGGACATGTTTTGCTGAACATGTTAAAGGGAATTAACAACAATCCGTCGCGCCCGTCCGTCCATCGAAAGCTTGCCAAGCTTTAACTTTTTATGGACGAATGGTGAAAATAACAGCTTTCTAAAGATGGCGATGGCCCATTTAACATTTTTTTTTTTAATTAGAAGGCTGTGATATTTTTGAATTTTTGTTAGATGGTGCTGTACATTAGCTTTTAAAATACGACAGAGATAATTTTGGCGTTTTGGAAAAATGAAAACACCAATCGAAATTATTATTTAAATAAATGCTTACTCACACTACACTATAAGTAATTTAATTAGTAAATAACTATGCTTGTAAAATTTATTTGTGGTGAAGAACATTGGTTGGAATAATTAGCAGATGTACATTTATTAAAAATCTGTAAAAATAATTAATATGTTTAAGGGAATTTTTTATATCCCACAGTAGTTGTCTGTTTGTACATTGGTAGCATTGCAAATTAAAGGAATAAAAACAAACAGATTACGTGCTATTGTAAATCTCTAGCATTTCTGATGGACAGAATAGACAAAAAATTTGACGGACAGATGACAGGCTGACGTGACTGATTGTTGAAAATCCGTCTTTAATGTAAACAGATTTAGGCAGCTATATTTGCATTTGTTCAGTTGGGGGAATTCCAAAATGAATACATTCATATGGTTATATAGTAAAAAATATTTTAATTTAAATTAAAATTGATTAAGAGTTATGTTTGCATTTGGTGTATGGTATTTGTTTTAATTCTCATGGGATTGTAACTACAATTAATTAAGTGTGTTTATGTGCTTGGGTAGTGGTAAAAGTTTTTTTTTTTATCTTACAAAAACTAACCTGCTTGTTGTGATCTTTGAAAGAACTGTGCAATGGGAGTGCATGACTGGATTCAGTTTCTTGGACGTACAATTTGCAATGGAGTACATCCAAGGAACTGAATCCAGTAACCTGCTTGTTGTCTTCATACTGCTACACAAACTCCTACTGTTCACAATCTTATTGAAATGATTTTTTAATTTTTAATGAACCAATCGTAACAAAGCACACTAGAAATTTTCTTCTGAAGTAGTTACACAGCCAATTTACAGTAAAACATCAATTCTGCGACCACGGATCTAAAGACTACAGCAATTTTACGATACTATTCTCGGCCACTATCAAAAATTTAAAAACGTAAACAGCAGTTTCTACTACAAGGCATATGTAATGTCGAAAAAACATGTGTTACTACAAGTGTGGACTGTTATTCGTGGCGGGAGGTGATTGTATGTTATTTCAAGAATATCTGTTCAATTTTTGAAATAAGAATGCTTCTTTAAAAATATTTTTCTAAAATTACGTATATGTAATATATAAGCATGTAATACTGGTATTTGTTGCAGACAATTCAGAAGATAAATGAAATGATGCGAAACATCACAGCACTGAAAAAAGCAATAGCAGAGAAAGAGGGCTATGTGGCACTAGCACATACTCGGCTGGGCAACAGAGCACAGAGACCACAGATGGAGCTGTGTAGGTATGTATCACATACACATCACTTATTGTACAAAATAGATCACATTCTGTTGTCTGAATTAAGTAATAGTGATCTGAAAAATTTTACAGTCATGCTGTATTTGCTGTCACATATTTGTGTTCTGATTACAGTTATTTTTATTAATTTCAATTGGCGGACCATTTTACAGTTAAATGGTGTGTCAAGTAGTCAGTATAAACTTAAGAAAAAATTGTGAGTTGTTTAGCTTATTACATAAATTATGAACTAAGTGATAAATCCTCGCACATGCGATTTTCTGTTTCACCCAAACCTTTAGTGTCCGTTTAGCCCATTGATTGGAGCTATTTGTTCGCCTCATATAGGTTTCTGAATCAAGGTGCTGAGTCAGGATATACAAATTATTTGTGGGAATTCTGCTCCTGTTACTGAGCTGTACCAACGATGGGAGATACCTATGTCATGGAGTTATTCATTAATTTCAGATATAGTGTTTGGACTGCTACTGTTCTCATTGCCCAACTGTCATGCCTTCTGGCTAGGTGGGGATGGTGCAACAGTGATGAAGTTGCAGGACGTGAGAACGTAACTATGCCTACCCATCATCACATGACATCGGCTACATGTTCAGGATGTGCTATGCTCACTCCATCCCACAGCCTCACAGAGTTGAGTGTCAGATGTGCCTCAGCTCAATTCAGCACACTCCACACTGTAAACTACATTAGTAACCCAGAATGCCTCGCACACTTATCTCTTATTGGAGGTTACCAATGCAATGCAGCAAGGATCACATAACCTCTCTGCGTGAACAGAGCCATGTTTTGTGGGACGAACCTCCCCCACACACAAACAGTTGATAGAGGCAAAATACTTCACAAGGTGTGAAAAATTAAGCAACTGTGTAAGTTTAACTATGTACAGGAGTTAAGATTTACTTGCAAATACATATTTCACATTGGTTTGAATATAAATATCATAGTAATTTGTGTAAAATAGCTTTAGTTAAATAATTGTTTTAATTAAAAAAGTTCAGGAGGAGGAGGGATGAAATTTGATACTTTCCGTCCCCTACTCTTTAACGCTGTGCACATGGTGCTGGGTGCAAACTGCTTCAGAATGCAGTCAGAGAGGCATATATGATCCTACAGTGCTCTATCTTTTTAAGGCCACGGGTTCCTATTTGTGCTTTTTTTGCAAGTTTAATTTTTTAAATCCTGAAAAGGAGCAGATATTGCAAAACCATTTCATAGAAATGTTGGAAATAGTTTGTACTATATAGTTTATGCAGAACAGCACTTGGATTGAAAGCCCTACACCTTGCACACCATCACTGTTGGTTAAAAGGCATGTATGAAATGTAATTTCCGTGTTAAGAGTCGTAGAGACAATGGAGCGATAAGTCAAACTGTCATGCTCGACAGCTTATCACACACTATTCACAGTGTGCTAAACTGGCATGCAGTGATTTTGTAGTACAGTAGTTTCTTTTTACTATAAGATTTTATGTGGTAACTCTACAGTTTTGTTTGTGGCTAGTATGAAGTCCAACATTCTTCTTGTTTAGTATTTTATGGATTCAGGTAGTATTTTTAGAGTTACAGCGGTCTCAAAAAAGCCATTTTGAGAGGCCCCAAAATCATGTTTGTAATGAGCATGCATTTTAAAAAAATACATATGGAAGTGTTTTTTTTTCCATAAACATAATGGGAATAAATTTTGCAGTTTTGTGTAGTAAAGAATAAACGTGGCACTACAAACACTGTGCCTGTGCCAGATACATAGGCCTCTTAAGCTTCGTCCTAGTATCTTTTGTTTCTTTAACAGCATGAAGTGCACCATCACTGTGATAATGCAGGACCTATCACATGAATTATGTGAGAGGGTAGAAGCATCCTAACTGTATGTAGTGGAAATCAATCTCCACTGTTAGTACGCAGCCATGTGCAGTACAGTAAAGCAGCAACTCCTAACCCTTTTCCCATTAACGATGCTGGGTGCTAAAGTAATAACTGAAGCCACTGTAGCATATTAGGATATAATGTCAATGTTTCAGAGATGAGGTGGAACTCCAGCTGCTTCAAGAAGTGAACCAACTCACAGAAAGTGTGACAGTATTACAAGAGGCACTAGCAGAGGTAGGTTTCATGGGGTACTGAGTAGCTCATTTTTCTGAAAAAATTGATTTTATGAATAACTGCTAAACGTAAGTACTACGTGGTAATACAAATTATACAAACTTACATCCTGGAAATGGATTATAATCTTAAACCAGTGCTCATAATGATTGCTACGCTGCCTTGTTTCTGTCTGTTGCTGGTGGGAATGCTGATACAAACTATGAATTTGATGTTTTTTTGGGTATTATGCTATAATTTATGTTCGACTCATACTCAATGCCATGAACATGCTGTGTATTCTGTTACATTGCAAGAGACCACCATATGTGCAGTTGACCACAGGGCTGACAGATACTGGGTCAGGTTGGAGAGAGATAGGCAGAGGAATCTTATGTCATGTCGTGTGGTAACCTAGTAAGCAACATCCACCCAATAACTCGTGGTTCTGAGAGTAGTCTTCTGCCTTATAAACCCTTTGGTCCACACTACCAGCACAAGGTTACACATTGCACAAGAGATAGCAGAGTGGCATGTCTGCTACATAGTTCAGTGAACCATGGCACTCTGGCTCTGAGATGCCAATAGAGAGTAGCAGGGTTATTGGGATGAATCAGGCCACTTACATCTCAATGGTACCTTTTTTTTGCATTTGGGGTTAAATTACTGGGGTTGAAAACCTGGGTAAGTGAAATTGAATCCTTGTAGAATGTACTACTCCCAACACAGCAGCTTTACAATAACCATTAATCGCAAGCCAAGAGTGTTTAGGGTAAGCACCTATGAACACTGAATTTATTAAGAAAACCATGGCGAGCATTCCAAATTAATTAGGCCTACAACTTCATAGTTTTACTTTCTTTCAAGTAGCAATAGAAATTACTCTCTTTCTCATTCATTACAGTGAATGCAGAAAATACATCCCTATTTTCAAGTTTCCCCGCATAATATTTCAGAAATACTTGCTTGTTTACAATCGCTTGATGCTTAAAAATGATTGGCTGCACGACAGTGACATCACAAAAAATGCAATGATGCCATATTGTGCTATCGTAATCTTACAATTCGTACACGATAGTGACTATGGTCATTTCAAAAATAGGAATTTTCACATTCCGACACTCGCTATCGAGTCAAACATTCCTCTAGAGGAAATATTCAGACAGTTTCAAAAATTGGGCCCCAGGAATGCGGCAGGGGGTGGCTACAAGCAGAGGGCTGTGCGGCCCTGCCTTACCTTCTCTCTCCTAGGAGGAAAAAAAAACTGTGTCACCCATTTTTATTCCTTTCTTTCCCCATGGAAAAAGATAGCTGATCAGGAGACATCAAAATTAACTTCTCATATTGCTTCCGCCCGCCACCCACGAACTTTAGCGTCTACCACGTCAAGCAAAAAAAAAAAAAAAAAAAAGGTTTTTTCAGCGGCAGTTACACAAGGGGGGGGGGGAAGAGAAAGAATAGGAGTAATGATGGAGGAACAGGGCGGTGAGAACATTCTCTCTCTCTCTGCCTTCTACTCTTGACACGTGCTAGGTTACGACAACAACTCCACCTTCTCCCTCCCCCTTCCCGCCTCAGCCTTTTTTCAACATTTTTTTCTATTTTTCGTGTATAGTGCACACCCCTGAATTTTTATTAGTTTTGGAATAAAAATGTGCACTATATACTAGTAAATACGGTATGTGACGTGAAAATTAAGTCCAGCTACATTGGTGTACTAGATTATTAGAAGTTTTACTGAAAACTGCTCAAATGGCTGGAGATTTATTAGGCCTACATTACCCCCTTTTTTTTTTGTTAATGGCACAAATATAATATTATTGTACAATACATGGGAACCATATCTTGCAAAACAATAAAACTTTTTTTCTTACAAAACAAAATTTACCAATTCTTGTTCATCAAAAGTAGGCCTATACATTGTTTTATACTTTCATGCAAGGTCCGATACTACAAACATAAGAAATTGAATCTACTTTAGTCTGGCTTTGGGACAGTAATTGTCATCATTATGACCTGGTTTTCATTGGTTGCTGCTCAGGTTTTGTGTCTAGCTTGCGGGGCAATGTGAATCCAGCTAATGATTCCTGGACGTTCTGAAGTTCTCTCGCTGTCCGCCCTTTCCTTGATATTTATTACGAGCATGGCACACAATTGTGTTACAGTAGTGCCAGTTGACTGCTTATTCAAATATTTTAAAATGGATTGCTAATTTTTGGATGCAATTTGGTAATCTGTAATTTGGTATTTTCTTCACTTCATACGTAGGCCCAGACAAAATACAAATTTAATAATTCACTTAATTTTGTTGGTCCTACACAAAATATGATCTTTAGACTATTTTAGCAGAAAATGGTAGTTGGAACACAACTTAGCAAAAGTTAAACTTAACGCAATCAATTTGTGGGGAACTGACATGTTGCTTACTTTCGATTATATGTACAGGATACATTTTTTTAAAACTATTCTTGGAAGGAAGTAGGTATTTGTGTAACATTTAACTTTATTTCCACAGGTCATATCATGGTTTAAAAACACCGGAAAACTAAATTCGCTGTATCGTTCGAGATTTTTAAGCCCCTAACTTGTGTTCTGTAATTTTGTTTGAGACCAATACCAACTATATACTACTACTAAGTAGAGTTACTCCTTGTAAATGTGTCAACGTTAACAATATTAGTGGACATGTAAACTTGATAATGGTCAAGTAAAATTTTGAAGCTACCTGTCTGTTGAACAAGCATCCTACATCCTTAAAATATAACCTTGGTTGTAGGTTATGTTTAAATTCAATAATAGCCAGAAATACTTATTAATATTTAGTAAACAATTGTAAATAAATGGAATGTCAGGGAAAATTCAAACTTTGTCTGGGAAAACAGGAAAATGTTAGGGAATTTTGAAATCCACTTTCACTGGGAGGCCTGCTATATCACACACTGAAATACGACTGAAAGTTGCGTTAGTCTGCTACTTTTCATGGCCCATGGGGGACTGGTTTGAAAAAATGTGATCAAGGCTCGGTATAATATGAAGTCTGATGTAACAAAACATTGATTTAGAGTAAACATATTCGGATCCCATAGCATTTTGTTAAATCGGGGTTCTACTGTATTACAGTAAATTATATTGGATTGAAAGAATATAATTTTTGCATGGTTTCTGGTTTAAGTACCTACATATAATATTAGAAACAATATTTTAAACTTTTGCGTATTTTGCTGCTTACTTGGAGGATCCTAATTGTTGGTTTTATATTTGCCCGACAGTGTTCGTTGTACAGACATTACTTGTAACTACATTTTCCACTTGTGAAAATTTGTTAGCTCTCTCAGTTATCCATAGCAGCATGCCAAAGCCAGAATTCACAAATTACAGAACCTTAGTAATAACAATATGGACAATATGCTAAATTATATATAAAAAAAACAGCCATTTTGTATTTTTAAAAATTGCCATAAATGAAGTAAATTGTCATAATTTAAAAATTTTTTTCAAAAGTACAAAGGAATCTCATTATGTGTTTTGAAATATTTTAGCATATTGCCCATAATATCTAATTTCAGTATAAATTATTTTTTTATTAGCGTAAGACACTTGGTTTTTTATTACTATGTTCCTGTTACCTGCAAATTTGACTTTGTCATGTCACTTTGGGAAAACTACGAGAGTTAAAAAATTTTTACAAGTGGACATTGGAAAATGTAGTCACAAATAGTAACGTCTATAAACCGATCACTATGCTGTGTAAACATAAAATTATAAATTTTTACTACGTGAACAGCCTTAATGTATAGTATAGTGTCAAAACTTTGTGAATAAGTGCACAAAGATCATCAGCATGCACTAAATACAAGCAAGGTTTATTAGTTCTTAACTATGAGTTGAACTAACTGCAGAGAGATATACTTTTGTACTTTAGTTAGCAACCTTCAGAAAAGTGTAGTATGATAAAGTTGTTCTACATTGTATTGTAATTTTTTGGTTGGTGACTATCCTCAGGCAGAAGCCTCCTTAAGGTACTTGTTGCGAGTGCAAATTCAACTTGAAGAGGATATCAATATCAAGACAAACACCCTCAAGATTGATGAAGTGGATTGTATGACCATTCGTCAAAGTATGGACTATCACGCTTACTAAAATATCGTTTACAATGCATTTAAAATTTTCGCATATGTGTAATTGTGCAATGTAACTTAATATTTAACATTTCTTAAATTTTACATTTTTTAAAATTCATTTGGTGTCCAAATGAACATATTGATCAACATTGTGGATGCAATACTTTGTATTTTATCTTACCAAAATTAAATAGGGAGCACACATAAAAGCTGTTATTCATATGACCACTTGTTTGCTGTGACTGACTGAAAATCACTTGTTTCTCATATTCTTTATTTACATTCCTGAAAACGACATGCCACAAGAAAAAATTATATTATTGTGGCCCCAGACTAACATTTGAGTTATAGAAAATTGATGTTTCATACAAAAATTACTTCTGCAAGCAGTATATTCAATGCTTCAATTGGAAAACCACTTTGATTCTAGTACTAATTTTTACCTTAAAATCAAGTTTTCTTTATGGAGAACCCCAAGGACCTGACTACATTGAGATTAACAATGTTAAAAACAGTGATGACTTCAGTGTAGCCCAATACATTTATACGAACCTTCTCAAGAAGTTTTTTTCTTAATAGGCAAGTTTGAATAGTTTTTACCACAGCTATAAATATAATAGAAATGTGTTCCTTTTATAAAGTTTTCGTGGCTGAGAAGTTTAAATTTTTCATTCCCTTTTAAAATTCTTAATAAGGTTTTACAGGATATATTTTTGCATCCATCACACATCTGGGTGTTACTTATTAAAATACAGTAGCTTAAAAAGTTAATTTTTAGCCATTACAAGTTAACAGAACACTTCTAATAAGTGTGCAGATTTTTCAAAATTATAAGGACAAAGTTTGAAGAGAATGCTTTTTAAAGGTGCCACTGAAGCCAGGAGCAGCAGTAAGTTCTACACAGATGCGCACACCTAGTACCACGTCGCTCCTTTTTTAGGACTGTTGGAGTTTGAGTCTTTCTAACCCACTCTAGTAACAAAGTACTGCAACTGCCAGGTAGGTTGACTCTTGAATAAAGATGACGACACAGTTGGCAATTTTGCACTAAAACAAATTCTCTTAACATGCTACAGTCACACATTAGGTGCATAGATCTTGCAACACTTTGTTAATAACACTGTTGCAAACATGTGTTATTAACTAATGTTAATGGGCATTTAGGAACTGAAAATAACACTAGTGTATGTTGGAGCCTTAATTACTACACAATTCCGTAACTTTATATTTAAGTGTTTTAACATGTTGAAGCTTAACACTACTAGTAACGAAAGGAAACTGCAAGTTCTTACTTATAATCAAACTGGACATTCAATACAATAGTTATGAAGTGGAGCCTTGCGCCAACCCTCCCTAAGATGTTAACCAGTTGGCGAACGCATGGACAATGAAAAGTATAACAATCGCAGTCAAGCCTCCTCGTCTGGGAACTACACAGCCAATTGAGCCCGGAGCCGAGTTTCACATCAATTCCAATGAAATGATTTTGCGAGGTCAGAAAATGATTAGGCCTCACAAAATAGGGGTTGTGTATGTATCCCCCCCCCCCTTACTGTTTATTTGTTGTTGACCCAGTGCCTTCGTTTCTTAATTTGGCACATAAGCATACAAATATGTACATTATTTATAAATATGTACATTATTTATAAATTATTTATAAATACGTATATGGCATTATATACATACCACCAACACTATTAATATTAAGTGCACACGCTGGTTGCTCACAAAAAAGGCAGTTAAAGAAAGCATTTTTAAATTATTTTTCATGCTATACTTCAGTTACTCTAGGCAGCTTCAACTTTTAAAGTTTTTTAATATCTGTGGACTAGGTTACAACCTTTAGGCCCTGCCGTTAACTTTACTCGCAGTCCGACAAATGTCAAAACAGCGCTTCCATGGAAAAATGTTTGTTCTTTTGTGTGTGTGTACTGCTTGCATGTACTGCCTTGCAAGTACTGTGCTTGTAGACTTTACCTTATGTCAAAAATGTAATTAGTTGTCCAGTCTTTTTCTACTGTATTACATAAAACAATGGGTTGGGTGGTGTAGTCCTACTCTCATGTAACACCATTTACACACTGCTTCATTACACTTGTGTTTTATTCATCCTTCTGTCCAGCGTTGACAGTATGTTTACCAAGCATTGTAATGACACTGTCAACATATTCCGATTGGAAAGGAAACGGTAGGCATTGGTTGTTGCACGTTGAGCATCATTTTTTGTTCAGTGTACATACTATCTACTACAAAATAGCTCTGCAGAATAGTTTCATTAATATTGCACTTCCTTAGACATTAGAAAAGGATAAGTTCAAAACTGTTATGGAACATGTTTATATTTCAGTTGGTAGAATGTTGCACTTTCAATATCTCCCAGAAAGTAAATGCATCACTTCCAGGATTAGTAACAGGTACATTCTTATTCTTAGTAACTCTAGTTTTTTGCACATTGATAATAAAACACAGATTACAATTTTTTATTTTTATTTGAATAAATTACAAGACCCAAAACATTTCATTATTGTAATACGTGTCTTATCAAAGCTCCCAAATTAAATATTTAATAGCATAACTAATACTGCTGAATTCCAATATGTGTAATATAAAGTATTACTTTCTTTGAAAACTATAACTAATACTTATATGCTTTGGTTTATTGATTAATGCTGTTCTGTCATGCCAGTTACTACACGTAATGAAGTGTGTGCCAAACTTCATGAAGGTAAAAACCTATACAATACATCTTGCATTACTCAGCATTTCACTTGAAATACTCTAATGGTTTAATTTTTTACAACTTGGTAATTACATAACAGAAGCTACTAACCCTTCATGTTAATTTATGTGTGCATAGTTATTTCACACAAATTTTAAATTGAATGCAATGAAGTGTTCTGCTGTCTATATTGGAACCTACTAAAAGAAGTTTCACACACACACAATACTAAACATTATGAACATATACACCATGACCTAAAATATAAAATAAATTATACAGTAATGCACAAGCTTTTGAATCTTGCATACAGAGTAATCAAACTTAACAACTACGCTTTAACTTGAAAACTAATAAAAAAAAAATTCATTTTGCAGATCGATATTATTTGACCAGCTTAAATATTTAAAATACAATACCTAATATAACTACTACTGAAAGCATAAACAGTCTTAATAGTTGCACTACAGATACATAAGACAAATAACTTCTAATGCATAATACAGGCTAAGAGTAAACTGTTGCTCTTTAATAATATGTAAAAACAAAACGTCTGTTACAGATATCTAGGCCTTCATTTCCTCACACCATGCTTATAATTCTCTAATCTGTTTACATTCCTGCATCATACCTTTCACTACTGCAATAAATATAAAAACAAAAGGATTTTAAATACATACCGTATTCGTCCATGTAACCTGTGCACCTTTTCTCCAAAATTTGGATCACAAAAATGGAGGTGAACTGAGACTTGACAACAGCGCTGGTGGCTAGGCACGCACACAGACATGTAGCAGATGACTGTTTTCATCATAGTGACTACAGTACGTATGGTGGTATCGTGGTACTTCTTTGAGAAATCAAAATGTCAAAACAACGATTGTGTTCGTTTACAATGAGTGCGAAGCTAACAGTACGTAATTAAGAAAGCAGAATAAATAGGAAACTGTGCAGTACGTCGTAAGTACATCATCACAGCATCGTGTATCAGAGATTGGTGCCAAATGAAAAACACATTACAGGATACCGTAGCAACGTCATCAGTTCGTTGTGACAAGAAATTGTGGTCTACTTAGGCTGGATAATGCCGGTAATTTTATTTCGCTTCGTGTGTTTAGTGTTGTATCACATGTTGCATGCGTCATGAACTTTGTTCGCAGTTTAGTTGCTTCGTGTGGACTCTCGTACGCAAGAATGTTTTTTGAACTCTGTTGTTTCACATTTCGATGGCAAGTTGCTAATTGTTTGTGCCACATGATCAAACTGTTTTGTGTCCGTTACCTTTCAGTGTGGCGGTAATAAATACATGTAACACGTGATATAACATTCGGGAACACCATGCATTTTGTACATTCACTACTTCTAAAACACAAGTTTTAACACGACCTTAAACTAATTTTAGCCGCAAATTTGCTTGCCAGCAACTACCTGAAGTCTACAACATTAAGTTTAAATTTTCTTTTTTAAAAATAATATATATATATTTTTTTTTTTCTAAACTTGTCATTGAAAAAAGGGGGTGCGAATGATACATGGGTGAATAGGTATAACAGCACCATACACAAAGTTATCTTTTTCAATTTCTGCTTGCACATACTAGTATGTGCTTTCTTCTTAATATAATGATTTTTGCAACATGTGACAAATAAATTAGTTCTAATATTGTAGAGTCAAGGGAGGTTACTTCGTGTCAGCTGCAGGCAAATTTGTGCCACTTAAAATGTATTGTTGATGGTTGTTGTAAAAAAAAAATTAAATTTTACATAGATGGTTTTAATATACAGTTTATAACACTGAGCATTACTTTCTTCTTACTCAAATAGCCTAAAAATAAAATATTTTGAGTGGCACAAAATTGCCCCTGCTGTCATAAATTAAACCCATTTTACTAGTATTTAAACTTGGCCACAATACATAATGTTGGTGTATATTTTTAATGTAACTGTAGTCTACAAAAAAGCTGTGCAGTGCAATATGACCAAAATAATAATTCTTTTGAATATGGTGCTTAGCCAAAACTAAAAAAATGTGCTTTGCTATAGTAGGTACATAATTTGAAAATAATTGGTAAGCATATAAAAAATATAGAGTTTGACAATAGTAATACAACGAACATGTTTGTACTAGTATGTAATTTCGCATATGGAGCCAAAGACAGCTAGTTAAAGGTGGGGTATACAGCCATTTTCACAGCCATGTTTTTATTTTGATATTTGTATCAGGTTTTTTTCTTATTTCAGACACAAAATGTTACTAAATTTTGCTGTTACGAAATTTTTTTTATCTCTCACAGTTTTCACGTAATAGCTTGTTAAAGTCAAAATTTGTATGTTTCCGTTTTAAGGACTACACTAAAACCAACCGATATACCAAACTGAAAAAATTAACAGTGGATAAAGACATTGTAGGCTACTATTTCACGTACATAAAAACAAAGAATAAAACCGTTTTGGTTTTAAATAAAAATGCTGAAATTTATAATAAAAATTCAATAATTATTAAAAAATACAAAAATATTTTATTTTGTCATCTAACATAGCTGAACTTGTAGCTTCCAACATCGTTATTCACTGTGAATTTTTTCAGTTTGGTAAGTGAGTTGGTTTTAGTGTCGTCTTTAAAACGGAAACATGCAAATTTGGATGTTGTAGGCTACGATTTGACACATATAAAAACAAAAAATTATTTTTTTGTATTTTTAAAAATTTTTTTTATATTTTTAAACTTTCATTTCAAAATTCAGCATTTTTTGTTAAATACAAAAGTATTTTATTTTTAGTTTTTATATATGTCAAATCATAGCCTACAACATTGTTATACACTGTGAATTTTGTCGGTTTTGTATGTCAGATTTAGTGGCGTACTTTAAACCGTACAGTGCAAATTTTGACGTTTACGACTCGTTACGCAAAAACTATGAGAGATACAAAAGTTTTCTAAGAGGAAGATTTTATCACAATTTATATCTAAAATAAGAAAAAAATACAGTATCTGGTACAAATATAAAAATAAATAAAGACGTTGAAAAATGAGGTGATCCACGCCCTTAACAAGACATTAAGCAATAAACTATGCGAGACAAAAAAATTTATAAGAGCAAATTTTAGTCATATTTTATGTCTAAAACAAAAAAAAAAAAAAAAAAAAAAATATCTGGTACAAAAATAAAAACATGGTGAGGAAAATTGCTGTAGACAGTGCCCTTAATAAAATTTAATTCTAAATATTGTATAATCTTAATCACATATGTTACCATTACATCGTACACTTGAAATAAACCTCAAAACTGAACTTAACGTGTGTTGCACCTACAGTAGTCACGTTAAGTGCAGTCTCTGTTAGAATATTTCAATAGCCTATTCAAATTACATTCCTGAAGTAAAGTTAAATCCACTATACATTAAAAAATTTAATTTTTATACACAATCATGTACAACTAATACACAATATCAATTTCTGATACATAATAGTTTATTCACAGTCTCTAACTTAAAAAGAGCTCCTACTACAGGTAGGCTAAGAGTTTCAGGTACCCTCATAAATATTTCTGTTCTCCTTACAACTTTCAGTTTCGGCACCCACTTATACAGTACCTCTATTTCAGGGTATCATGATATAATTTTCTCCTCTAACCAAGATAATGTCAGCTGCACTATTTATTTTTTCAATACCCTTTAGCACCGGGATGTTAAATAGTCACATTAAACCAAATTACATATTATTTCACAATGTTGCGTTATTATTTTCAAAATAACATTATTTAAAGGCAATTAAAGATGTTTACATGCTGTAGTTATCAAGTTCCTTAAATGAACATAAACCAGAACGTTAGTTCTCAGAATGAAACTGTACAAGTGCATAAATTTGGTACTTGTTCAAGATTTCTAGAAAAATTAAAAGTTCTTTGTTATAAATTTGTTTTAAAACCAAAATACCCATATTAATATTTTAGCGATTCACCAAGTACCATATTTACTCACATAATGGTTGCATCCGTATTTTGAAAAGCTTACAAAGGAATTTTACAAAACATGCGTAACAACCACATCTAACTTTTCGGCAACAGAAAAACATCAGTACGTGAGTGTACAGTTCCCTTTTTGCAAATTCAGTACATGCTCAGCATGTAAATATCTGGTGGCGTACTCTGAAACCAAATTTCAGAACTAAACATCTGCGAGCTGATAGTGCATTAATTGTGAGCTCCGAGACATTCGAGATTGTGCAGTAGTTATATGACTTTCTAAAAGCATAATAATTTTCTTAGTTAGTCTCATGGGCCTTTTCCAGCTTCAGCACGCAGTGTGTCGGCTCCGTGTTTGTTGTGTTATCAACAGTAATTCCCTGTTATTATTTTTCTTATGTTTTGTTTATCACTTTTATTGGGTCAAAGATTCATCTGTCCACTTTTAAGTTCAATGCTTGTGATAATTTTGTGTTGCAACTATAAATTTATATGATGTTTAAAAGAACTGTACAATGGGAGTGCATGACTGGATTTAGTTTCTTGGATATACTCCATTGCAATATAGATGACTGTCAAAGAAAACTAAAAAATACATTTATGTGGATATTTGGCTCATAGCTATATTTTAATGTTTTTTACATGATATTGTACCATTCTACTGCATTAAATCTATAAGGAACATGGTATACGAAAGTTCATTGACATTAAAATTTTGCACAAAAAAATTATCTTGACTGAAATTTTTTTCTGAAAACAAATTTGGTCAAAAACATGTTACTATTATGTGAGTAAATACAGTATTAAGACATAATCTACATTCTAATTCATTAAACTATCAAGGAATAAAATTATTTAGGCTTGAGAAAAAAAATAACACATGTATCTGTAACAAACGGTTTTGTTGTCACCTGGAAACCTGTCCTGCGCATATATGTTGTCCCTAAAACTAGAAATGTATTAAGAAAATATGTTTTAGTTATACATTTATAATTTGGTAGTAAGCATAATATAATAAACAAATTGCTGTGTAGGTTGTGCTCCAAACTAATATGTACACCAAAATTTAATGAAAGCTATATTGCTTTTAAATAATATTGCACAATAATAAAAGTTCATCCATTAGTGAAACAAGTGCAGTTGTATTGATTTATAAAAATATATGCATCTCAAAACACACACACTGAAATTATAATTTAAACTCATCAGACTTTGAAAAGAAACACATTCACATAAAGCTACTTAAATATTTATGAACTAGGGTTTAAAAAATTTGGCATAGAATACTCGCTTGGAAAAAGTATAACAAGTCAAGAAGGGTAACTTTATGTTTCCATCATTCCTGCGCACGTCAGATGGTGCGTCCTCAGAGCCTCATCATCTGGATATTCATGTGCCTTTTCCTCATTTGGCATATAGTGAGTCTTACAGAAAATGTCAAAGTAACGCCCAACCAACGGATGCTCTATCCACTGTGGATCAGGATGTATCTCAAGATTTTCTGCAAAAATAGTGGTAGCAGACAGTTTAAAACTACAGTAATAAAATAATTACAGTAAAGTCCCATTTTTACATTCCCAAATTTAACACACTCCATTTTACATCTACAATTTTGGTCCTATATTAAAAACACTCTCACAGTACAAATCTTCACAATTTTTGTTAGCATTTTGCATAGTTTTTTACTAGCCCCTTTAGATTGTTATTGTATTCCTAGCAAAATTACTAAGTCCACATGAAAAATGCCAGCAACAAATCACATCAAAGTACTGTAGATATCTGTAGATGGAATAAAAAAAAAAATTAGAATTTACCAACATAACTAACAAGCCTAGTCCTTGTGGCAGGTAGCCAAGAAGAGCTGAGACCAATCACAGTACTGGAATGTGGTGATGCTCTGCTTACACCACCTCAGCTGTCAGCTGTAGTCTATAGGGTAGAGATTCTTCATTGACAACATGTACCTAACTAAGCTCAGTGGATATATCAAAGGAAAACAAACTCACAGTCACATTCAGTTACTAAAGAAAAGTCTCGAATGCTTGTCACACTTCGGGATTTATTCTGCCTGATCTTCAAAACATACAAAGATCCAGTTTACCATTGTACTAAGACACTGTTCCTTCGGTGACCATCACATTTACGAGAAAAAAGTGTCGTAAAACACTAACTGACTAACAATGACTTGGTCATTAAGCAGAAAAACTATCTAATTTTATTAACAACAAATATTTCTTCAACATTTTTTTCATGCAAGTTTTAGATAAACCAAATCATAGGCCATAAAATATATATCTATCTGCCCTGCAATACTAAAAAGCTGTCTTGAAGACTCAGGTTCTAATATTGCAAGAAAAATTGGTGAAATGAAAACCAGGAAAAAAAATCAGGTTTCCCCCCAAATTTTTTGAGGAAAAAAAAAAACCACCTGAAAGAAAAAGATTTTTTTAAATCATTGTGAAATTAAACAAAACCTGTAGTGGCTAAATAAAATATAGTAACTTATATAAGGTCAATAAAATTAAGAGAAAAGCTGAGAATTGGCCTGTGTGATTCATTCTGACGTTTACTCACTAGCAAGGTGTAGGAATGTGGAAAAATATCATAGAATTGGAAGTTTCACAAGAAGATAACTGCAGATACATGTAAACAAAAGCAAAGTTCACAATTTGTTGATGCAAGCAGCAAAATAATTAATAATTATCTTAGTGTTACTTCTGAATTTGAACTACAAAGGGTTTTATATTATACCATATTTACTCGTGCATAGCACACACTTTTATTCCAAAACAACTGATAAAAATTCAGGGGTGCATACTATACACGAAAATAGAAAAAAAAATATGTGAAAGAAAGGTCAGTTGTCAGTTGAGTGGGGGCAGTGGGAAGGGAAGGGGGGGCGAGAGGGCGAAGTTAAAGCCGTAAATTGACAGGTGTCAAGAGTAGGAACCAGAGAAAAAAAAAAAAAGGTAGGTGGTCG